>DF358654.1:27071-63719 GCA_000787875.1 Solanum virginianum
GCCTGAATTTCAGATCGTGACAATTTGGTATCAAAGCCCCAGGTTCATAGGTCTCACATGTGTACAAGCCCAGTCAAATAGAGTCTTAAAAATCGGTACAGAGACGTCCATTACTCATCCTTAAGAGGCTACAAAGACTGTTAGGAAATTTCCTCTTGTTCTTTCTATTCCTATCATACGTAGTTGTTGTGCGACTTGATACATTGCATGATTTGAAATTCGACCCAACTCAGAGGTAATGAATTTAAGATATAGATATGTGGTCAGCATTGGATTGTCCTATAAGTAAGAACGAGTTGGGTGTAGATAAAATTAAATGAGATATGTCCAGGGAAAGGTTTTGGACGACGTGGTTGAATTGAAGGAACTTAGGGAGCAACTTCAAGATCACTTGAGTTAGGGGTTCATACGCCAAAGTGTATATCCGAGGGGGGGCGGTGCTCTATTTTGTCTGAAAAAGAAATGATAAGTCCTATTGAGAATGTGTATTAACTAAAGACAATTGAACAAAGTAACAGTAAAAAACAAGTATCCCCTCACTATAATGGATGACTTTTGACCAACTTCAGGCTGCAACCATATTTTTCAAAATTGATTTTAGATCCAAACATCAGCAGCTACACATCAGAACTTCTGACATTCCTAAGATAATTGTTCAGACGAGGTGTGGGCACTATGAGTCGCTTATGATGTCCTTTGGAATAACCAGTGCCCTAGCCGCATTTACGGAGTTGATGAAGAGTGTATTCCAACTATACTTGGGTTCCTTGTTTTTGTTTTCATCAATGATATATTGGAGCACACCAATGCCAAAGAGGATCATAAACGACACTTTATTTACTATTGGTCTATGAATAGGTTTATAAATATTGATTGAACTTTTTGTTCTTCATTAAAGTGCCCTTCTTTAAACAAAATCGTATTTTCACTATTTTTCTTAATTTATTATTTAATCTTTTATTTATTTAGTTTCCGGATTCACTTTTAGATTAGAATTTCTTTATATTTAAAATTCATCTATAATTTAGGACTATTTTTGGTAAATAATTACCTAAATTTTTGTCTCTTTTATTTATTTAGTTTCAGGATTCACTTTTAGATTAGAATTTCTTTATATTTAGAATTCATTTATGATTTAGGACTATTTGTTGTAAATAATTACCTAAATTTTTGTCTATCAAATATTTTCTTAATAAAAGTATATAATATAACAAATTTAAAAAGAAAAAAATCAGTAAAATTATGTTTGAAACATTAAACTACTTATTTTATATTTAGGACTCTATATTAAAAGTGTGAAGACCCTTAGAAATGTTGTTTGAACTTTTTGTCCTTTATTAAAAATCTCTTCTTTAGATAAAATTGTTTTTCACTATTTATTAAAAAATTAGTATTTAGTTATATTTATAATATTGACTTTTAAAATATATGGAAAGAAGTGATAAAATAAGGACTTCTTGCCGTGAAAAGACTCCTAAATTTTCCCTATTTGATAGAGTTCTACTTCTTCTTTATTTGAATCACGAAAATACCTACCGTCTCTAAGGAAAATTCTAATTTACCATAAATTCTAATTAGTGATAGAATCTCTATATATAAGATGTTTATAAATAAATAATTTATCAAAATTCGTGAATTATTTATCTTTTTATAAGTTTATAATTAAATTAAAATTTTCTCTGTAATATTTGTTGTCAAACGAGGTACACACTTTGATCACACGTAAAACAAGTATAACAAGACTAGTTTTTTGCCCTTTATTAAAATATTTCACTTTAGATAAAATTGTCTTTTCACTATTTTTCTTAATTTATTATTTTATCTTGTATTTATTTAGTTTCAAAATCCACTTCTGGATTAAAAGTTTTGATAGATTTAGAATTCACTTTTGATTTAAGACTATTTTATATAAATAATTGTCTAGGTTATGAAGGAAGGGAAAAGAAAAATATTATTATTATTATTATTCTAATATTTAAAACTTTGAAATCAATTAAAATTTTGACATCAAATATTTTATTAATAAAAGTATGTAATATAACAAATTTAAAAAGAAAAAAAAACTCAGTAAAATCATGTTAGAAATATTAAACTACTCCTTTTATATTTAGGAGTCTTTTTGCACATTAAATTTTAATCAATTAATTATTTAACTTCTAACTAATCAATTCCAAATTATTACTTTATGTATTCATAAACTATTAACATATCTATATTATAAGTAATTGAATTGATTTTCTCATCTTTACTGGTTCACAATAGATTAAACTACTGTATCAAACTAATAATATTTGTTTAATTTTATCTATATAAATATTGTATTTATTTAATAAAAATATTATTTATATATAATTTTAAATTGACACGGCACGTGCAAAGTACGTGCACTGAGCTAGTATAGATAATATTATTGAGATTTCACAAGATACAAAGAATCCAAAATACAATTCTAAGGGCTTGAAAGGACCGTAATTTTTTCTTTTTCTTTCACAATAAAAAAACTCTCTCTATTTTTGCTTGAAAAATTGAGCCTAATCAAACTTCGTTAAATTTTTACATTATTTTTTAATGATTGTATACTAATTAATCTATGATATTTTTACAATATATAATATCTAGGTGAAC
Organism: Solanum virginianum; assembly: GCA_000787875.1. NCBI lineage: Eukaryota > Viridiplantae > Streptophyta > Magnoliopsida > Solanales > Solanaceae > Solanum > Solanum virginianum. The sequence continues at coordinate 29,697 of DF358654.1, forward strand.
TATCACTTCATAAGAGGGCTTTAAGATGGTCACTGTTGACTTAAAAAAAATCATAATTGCTACTTCAATGTTCTCTAAATTATTCTCCATTTTAATTGTCATGTTTTATGACAATTCTTTGCAACACAAAAGCTTTAAAAATGAGAATAACTGTAAATAATCATTGCTTAAATCATTTAATATTTCAACACACACATATGTGTGTATATTACAATGTTGCATCATCTTAAAATAAGAAACTATATATTAATTTAAACCAATTCGAATGACTTAACAAAAGAAATTTCTTATCTAAACAAAAAAAAAAGTATCAAAAACACACTTAAACTACTTATTTTTTTAAGTTTCATACTTATACAATTGAGAGTGTGAGTTTCATACCTAAACTATTACTTATTTCATACCTAAGTGATAGTTTTGGCCTTTTGGGTATTAAATTCACACTTCCAATAGTTTAGATATAAAAACTCAAAAAAAAATAATAGTTTTGATGTGTTTTTAACACTTATCTCAAAAAAAAGTATGGAGTTAACATAAGGATATTCATTTTTAAAAAGAAGGAAGTAGAAACAGAGAGAGAGAGAAACCGAGAGAGAGAAACCAAGAGAGAGAGAGAGAGAGAGAGAGAAACCAAGAGAGAGAGAGAGAGAGAAACCAAGAGAGAGAGAGAGAGAGAGATTTATAGGATGTTTGGTAGGAGATATTAGTGGCTTAATCCAGGAATTATAGGATGAATATTATTTAATACTATATTTGGTAAGAATTTTGGGTCTATGTATAACTAATCCATGCATTAGTCAATACACCTCACATGATATTATCTAATACCTTCTATTTTGAGGTATTAACTAACCTCTTCTATTTAATATTCGTTATTTTTGCATCTCGGTTTATGTAATATAAACAGAATTTAAAAAGTTAATTAAATTTTAATATAATTTTTTAATATTTTAAATTATTAATTATTGTGAATTATAGTGCTTTTTTACATAATTTTAAAATAAAATATGTTACTCTTCTTGTCCCAATTTATATGGTGCTAATAAAATTTCGAAAGCCAATTTTTTCATGTCTTTTACCTTTTTAAATTTTTTTATTATTATCTATATTGTGTTTACGTCATTTTTACATAAGTTATCCAACGAATAATAAAACCCTATACGCCCCCCGTCTACCTAACCCAACTATCCATTTAACCTACTACTTTAATTCGCGACCTCCACATCTTCCTATCCACTGTCATGTCCTCGGTGAGACTAAGACTCTCCATATCATGTCTAATCACTTCTCCCCAGTACTTTTTCGGTCTCCATAAGTTATCCATCTATTTTTATTTATGTAACACAAATTTGAATGTTAATCGAACTTTTTGTACGTCTTTTAAATATTTTAAGTTGTTAATTCTTCTAATTTATAGTATTTTTTAATTTAATTTTCATATAATAATTAATTGAATTTTTTTATTTATTTTAAAAAATTTTAAAAATCAAGCAGCTGAAGCATGCACGTTAATGGGCAGCTGTCAGTTTAAGCAAATAGCTGAAGCAGGTATGTCGTCAAACAACTGTCTATTTCAATTAATTTTTAGCCGCTAAAATTAATCAACTGAAACAAACACGTCAATAAGCAGTTGTCGGCTTAAGCAAGTCTAAAGAAGTAATTGTCGTCCAAGTAGAAATACGCTGGGCCCTTTAATTTGTTATAAATGTGTGAATAGATTTGAGACATGTGATTGAAATTGTATTGCATCTATCTTTAATTCTAAATTTAATGTTTTAAATTGACTTTCAACCTCCCTTTTCACACTCAAATGAGTACAATTATTGTTAACTTTGAGTGAATAATTCAAAAAAAAAAAAAGTGAGAGAGATGGATAATTGCAGAGGTAGAGTACTTTATACTTCCTCTATTTCGAGATATTGTTGGAGTATTTGTTAGTATTTAAAATCATTAAATTGTTTATTATTCAAAATAAATGTTGAAAGTTTTTAAAATTTTAATCTTTTATTAATTAAATTTCTGAGGTAGAATAATAATATTTTGGAATATGAAAAGGATAAAAATAAAAAATATGACAAATTTATGTTTTTATTTTTTAAGAAAAAAATGTCTGTCATATTCCAACAATTCAATATTCTCGACGTCAAAAAATGTTCAAGAGTTTTGAAACTATAATTGCAAAAATATATGATGATTTAATATATGTATCTTTGGGACAATATGATCATTGTATGTACTTCTTCTGTTCATTTTTAGTTGTAAAAATTTCTTAATTTGATTTGCACTTTTACTTATTATTTATGATAAATTAAGGTTGGATAATTTGTTTTTCATATTATGTCCTCAATTTATTGTCATCAAGTTTATGACTCTGAAAAATATAGCGAGTAAATATATTTTAAATTTTATTAATTAATAGGAGTAAAATGATAAATTTATCATATTAATAATTATTTTTTTAATAAATATATCAAGTCAGAATTTGAGAATTATGAGAGAACGAAATAATTTCTTACAAGAGGTTGACAGATTAAAATTCAGAGCCAGTAATAAGGTGATTAAAAATAATTAAACTTAAGCCGACCTACCATTCCTATACTTGACATTTGATAATGTGCACTTAAATTGATTTGTGGTACTGTTACTCAATTAATACTTTATTTATTTATTTATTTATTATATTAAAATAAATAATGCACAATTATTATTGGATAGAGAGAGTATTAATTTCTCAAGAGTATTAAAATGTTAATAATTATGCGGTGAAAATTGTTTTAACCCAAACTTTATTTTTAAAATCAAACTCTCCTCTCAATTTTAAATTATAATCAAACTCTTCTCTTTATCTTAATTAAATATTTAAATGTCTTTTATACCCTTTCATTATCAATTCTTTTAAAATTCATGATATTTTTATTTTTTTAAATTCATGCAACAAATTTTTCATAGAACCATAAATATTATATTTTGGATGAAAAAATAAAAAATAATAATTGTTAATGATGGTTCTTTTTATAATAAAATAAATTAGCATAATAAAAAAATTAATTCTATTAATAATAATCAAAACTCTAATGTTTATTTATACATGCAAAAATAGAAAGAATAATAACCATACAAATATATTTCGATGAAGGAAATATAAAATAATTAATTAAATTAAGGCAAATTTTTTTTTTAATATCTTATTTAAACTACAATTTATGTAATACTATAGTTTATTAGATAAATTAAATAAGTTTTGACTGCATTGATGGTGTATTACCACATGAGAAACCAATCCCTTAAAATCTTTTAAAAAAAAATTAATTAAGCACTACATTGTTTTGTAGTATCTGATTGAACCCTAAAAGAAATTAAAAATAATTATGTAAGTGCTACATAGAGTTTTGTTTATCCTTACTATCCCAATTCAAATGACCCTCTCTACTATGAATTTGTTTTGCGGTCTCCTCAAATGTATCCAATCAAAAATTTAAAAAGTACACTTGTTGATCCATTTTCTAGGGAAAAATATTGTGGACAAGCCACATGCAAGAAATTATTTGTTTCATTATGCTCAGTGATAAGTGAGAATATTATTTATTTTTTAATAAAGTAAAGAAGAAGAAGAAAAAAAAAAAGAAACTATTTGTGCAATTTGTAATCAAGAATATTTTTTGAGAAATATCCAATTATAAGCTTTATATTTTATAAGTAAACTCTACCAAATTTTGTGGCTATTAATTATAACCAAATTTCGGCCATTAGAGAAGCATGATAATAAGTTTGAATTATGAATATAACCCACGAGTTAAATGAAAAAGAAGCAATAATGTAAAATAGCTAGTTATAAATTAAATAATTAGAAAAAGGTTAAAAATACTGCTAAACTATTTAAAATGAAGTAGAAATATCTCTCCATTACGTTTTAGCTAAAAAACACTCCTTAATTAAATTTTCGACTCAAAAATACCCATTTCTCTAATGGAAACAAAAAAAGGATTAAATTTTTGGCTCAAGAAGCAGTACTCCTCTATTTTATATTATTTGGCTCATATTAACATAAAAATATATTCTTTAAAAAAGTTTAAATTGGATAGGAATTTTATTAAATTAATCTTATTAATGATATTTTAAAATTCTAACTTCCTTAGATTGAGTATTTTATCTGCTACGAGGAAACATTTGAAAAAAATTTGTTGTACAAGTACATATTTGTTGGAAGAAAGAATATTTTTCACTAAATATTTTTCTTTGTAATAATATATATTCTTAGAAAATAATAATTCGTTTCTATTAACCAAAAATAATAATAATAATAATTCTTTTGTGATGTTTTGATATTTGATAAATATGGGGTGAGGTGATGAGGGCAGAAAAAATATAGGGGATGCTGAGAGAGTAAAAAAATTAATATGTACGTATTAAATTTATTTTTATATGTTTATTAAAAAAAAAATTTCTCAAAATTTAATTTATTTTTTAAAAAATATTGACCAACATGAAAATTCTTTTTAAAAAAATTGGAAAAACACTTTTTTCTCGTACCAAAACACATCACATATATTTTTTTTAATAACAAGAGAATCCGCAGTCGCTACCTTTTGGATATGCATGCACAAGATAAACTCCTGCTCTTATGCAATAGCTAACAAATTACATAGGAGAAGTGATCTGCATTAGGTAAGTCCAATGCGACGAGCTCGATCCAGAAGGCAAATTCCTTGCTTTCACTGACAAGGAATTCAAACTAATTAGTCTCAAGATCAAATTATTGAACAGCCCGAAGGGTAACACAGCACATGTATTGTGGTTTGTATTTATTTTTCTGCATTTACTTCCAGCACCTAAACTGTCCTCCTCAAAATACTAAGGTTATGTATTTAATATCTTATTCAATGTCTATCACTATTCCTACCTAAATCTGGACCCCAAAATAATTGATTCATTGCATGTGAACGTTAGAATCTTTCTGTGCAAGATATTTAGGTATTCATTCGTAGCTTTAGCGTTTGTAGTTTTTCTAACTTTATAATTAAAATTACGTGAACAATCTCTGATGCTAGTTCTGTTATCTATCTCTTTTTGGGGCGGAGTGTTGGCCACGTTGCGGAGATGCGGATGTTAAGATGGATGTGTGGGCAAAACAGGAGCGACAAGGTCAGAAACGAGATCTTCCGGGAGAAGTTAGAGGTGGCTCCGGTAGCTGAGAAGATGAGAGAGGCGAGATTACGTTGGTTTGGACATGTGAAGAGAAGGAGTGTCGATGCTCCTGTTAGGAGATGCGAGAGGATAGTTTTAGGAGACTCTCGAAGGGGTAGAGGTAGACCGAAAAAGTACTGGGGAGAAGTGATTAAACATGATATAGAGACTCTTAATCTCACCGAGGACATGACAGTAGATAGGAAGAAATGGAGGTCGCGAATTAAAGTAGTAGGATAAATGGATAATAGGATTAGGTAGACGGGGGGGCCTATAGGATTGTAGTATTGTGTCTTCCTTTCGAGTAAGTAACGGTCAGTGTGTAATTACTAGCTTCTATGTTTAAATTGTATTCTTCTTTAACCCTAAATTTTTGAGTTATCAAAATTTTTGAGCTATCTTAAAATTTTGATCTTTACTTTTGATCATATCTAGGCCGTTTCTGCGGATGGGTTTTTGAGATGAGGGTTCCCAGGAAACAGCCTCTCTACTTAGGTAGTGGTAAGGTCTGCGTACATCCTACCCTCCCCAGACCCCACTTGTGGGATTTCACTGGGTATGTTGTTGTTGTATACGAAAAATATTTATTTTAAAATTATTATTAATTTAAATAATTAAGAGAGAATAATTTTTTTTTTAATTTTGCCTTTAACATTAATTATTTCAGAACTAAAAGGCATATAAATAGATAAAAATTAAAAAATTAATAGTGATATAGTCAAACTATACTCATAATTAATTTTTTTTGTAATAACTGTGCAAAACATTATCACAACTAAAAGAAAAGGGAGAGTAGACTATAAGAGGTAGGGGTGTTCACGGTTTGGATAAAAACTTATCCAAATTGAAAAATCAAATCAAATTGATTAAATAAATCAATTCAAACTGATTAAGTGAATCGATTTTATTTTGATTAGGTTTGGTTATAATTTTTTAAAAACCAATAGTATTTGGTATGGGTTTGAATTTGTTTGGAAAAATTGAAGAAATAACCGAACCGAATTGATAAATTATATTAATATACTTTATAATTATACATACATAATACATTATTTATAAAAATAATTTTTATTTTTAATCTACTTATGCAAGTATAAATACTCAAGACGAAAATATTTATCTTACTAATTTCATGTATATGAATGTCTATAACAATTTTTAGAGGACTAAAAATGTCACTAGCTCTTTCTTTTAGGCCAAAATGGTAAATTTTTTAAAAAAAAATTACAGTAAATTTAGTGATTAAATTTTTTATAAATCAGTCATTCTAACTATTTCTCGTTTTGAATGAATTGTTGTTACTTTTTCTCCATTTTAAATGTATTATTGCATTTATTTTTATGTATGGTTAATAACTGAATAATTGAACCAAAACCGGTAACAACCAAACCGATAAATGTATATTATAACTTGGTTGGTTTGGTTTTGAGAATTTAAAAAATGAATTAAGTTGGTTTGATTTTGATTTTGACCAATAATTGACTAAAATCGACCCGTGAACACCCCTATTAAGAGGAATAAAAAGATAATATAACCCCTTTACGACACTTTTTCATGTTTAGGGTGCATTTCGGTTTGATTTTGAGGTTTATCGGTTCGACTTATCAGTTATTAGATTGCAGATGTGCTAAACCGTTATATAACCATTAAGACATTGGCTTATCGGTTATTGGTTTATCAGTCATTGATTGTTTTTGGTTCGATTTTGACAAACAAAATTCTTTATCGAAAATTATCTTGAAACAAGAGAATAAATCAAATGAACCATCTACATGAGTTCATCTACATGAGCTGACAAATTGCATTTTGCTCAAAACAAAACACTATCATATTATAGAATAACTGAGAGTTTGAAACAATAAAAAGTAAAAGTATGAAACTATCAAGGATTTTATATATTAAATATTAAAAATATAATTATTTAAATTATTATCAGGTTAGTGGTTAACTCGTTAAGAAAAAACTTAAAACTGTTAAGAACTGATCATCCAATAATTTTAAAAAAAAATTAACTGTTACCGAACTACTAAACCAACAATCTATTATCAATAAAATAATAACTTTTTTTCGGTTCGAATAATCAATTTCGATTCGGCGCAGCCCCATTCACATATATCTAAATGACTAAATAAATAAAATTTTAAACGTTCTATGCGTCAGCATACAAAATATCTTCAAATCAGGCCAGTTGCTAGGATTCAAGTTAGGAATTTTAATATTATGATGTAACACCCCGTTAAATTGCTAAAATGCTCCTAAAATGCATCGTAAGCATAATGCGTCTTCCAAAGCTTCGATGAAAAATTCAAGATCGAATTTACGATCAGCGTGAAAAATTGAGTCAGAAAATGATCTTGACCCGATTTAAGGGCAACCGAGTCGAATTATAAAATTGCACAATTTGTGCAAAAACAGTAGCAAATTCGCGTCCCCTCCAAGACGTGTCAGGGACGCGGACTTGCACTTGCATCTTTTTGTTATTTTTCAACGGGAACTGTTATTTTATGGTGATGTAAATTGTAATAATTTATGGTGATGTAATATTATTTATGATGATGTAATAATTTTTGCCTCTCCTATTATATATAGTCTATTATATATTAATATATAAATTAATATATAAACAAAGTAAGAAAATGAATAATTTATGTTCATGCATACCTTTGTCATTGTAAGCCAATAATTATATTGAATATTTAACTTCCGTTAGTTTGAAGGACCAATATCACACCTTCCAATTAATTGGAGGTTTAATGTGCTCAGTCGAATAATACAAGGACTAAAACTGGAACAATGCAATAACAGAAGGACTAAAATCGCTATTTGACCGTTAAATATTTAACTTCCATTAGTTTGAAGGACCAATATCACACGTTTCAATCAATTGGAGGTTTAATGTACTTACTCAAATAACACAAAGACTAAAACTGAAATAATGCAATAACACAAGGACTAAAATTGCTATTTGCCCATTTAATAAAGTGTTACATTAAATAGATTAATTTGTTATATATGTGCCCTTGACGTATATAGTAAATGATTTGTTGTATAGAGTTTAAGTTTATATACAGAAGATCAAATCTTATAAGTTAAAAGTTATACTTGACAATCGTAGATGAAAATTTGGAGAAACCATTAGAAAAATTGTAGCAAGAGATTAAATGTAATTTATCTTGATTATGCGAATGATATAGTTTTAACTTCTCATGCTACTACATTTTGTATGCATGAATTGAACGAGACTAAGTAGAGATAGATATTTTTAGACTGATAAAAACATGTTCTTTAAACTATTAAATGTACTTATATTCTCAATCATAATATAACAATTATGAGTTGCATATATTAATTGTCATTTTAATTTATTAAAAGGAGAGATACTGAGATTGGTCAATATGTCTTCTGGAAGCTTATAAGTTATAAGTTTTTATGTGCAAACCCAGCTAGTCGATTTATGAATCTCCCGCATGAAATAAGTTAAATATTTCTCTAAAGAAAATTAACTATCGAATTAAATTCGTTGTAATTTAATTTATTAATCAGTATCTATAATCTTAACATGAGAAATTACATAAGTGGTTAATGGAGAATTTTGATATATAAATAAGAAGTGCAAATACGATTTTTTAGTGGAATAATTTATAACTTATTATGGTAAGAATAGTTCAAATTAATTTTTGAAAATATATCAATAATGGGGAGCCTTAGTAATTAATTTTGTGATCTCTGCAATGTCCATATTTAACTAAAACCCAGAATTTTATTTCTAAGGGAAAAAAAGAAGAAGGTGCACGTAAATTTCTTATTTTTCAAGAGAAGTGCGGGTTTTTTTCTTTCCTTTTGGATTAGGAAAAGACTCCTATAAGTAGGGGTCCTAACCTAGAAATTAGAATTTAGTATTCTAAACAATACTCGCCCACTGAAGTTTGATTTAGTCCAAGATACATATCGGCGCACGCTTTAAAAGGTATTACTTGAATTAATTTCAGCATACTTTGTGTGTAATACGTACTTATGATTGTTGTCTATAATTCATGTAAGCAGTAGGATTTTGAAAATGTTTTTGCTGGTTGACATTTATCAAAATATGTACATAAATAAGGTATAGTAATGTATAAGAATATATAAATAATATAATTTTACAAAAAAATGTAGCAGACTATGGCTATTTGCTGTAATAATTTAACCTTGTGTACGAAATTATGATTTATATTAGGTACTAATTAATAATGTTGTTAAACAGAATTACCTATAATCACCTTTTACGTAATATGATTGTGTAAACAATTTTATATTGCTAATTCATAGACCTTAAACTCTTAATTATAAGCACTAAGATAATCTTGTAAAAATGATAATTAATCTACTATTTGAAATTCACTAATTGATAATTTGCCACATGGATCCTTTTAGTATTTCACTTTGATACCATATTCCTTTCTATTTCATTTTATTTCATTAATGACAGTTCATGGAAAGTAACTATATACAAAGTTACAAACCCCCCGTCCCCAACTAAAAAAAATTCAAAAATTTGGGTAATTCAAAAAAAAAAAAAAAAAAAACTCCACAATATAAATTTGTGTGTAGTGAAGACTGGTAGGTTTGATTGGGTTAGGTGGTGAATTGAATTATCAATTGGCTGTCTTGATCTTCTGTGGCCCCATGCTAGTATAGTCATTTCCCACTACTTTTTAATGGATAGTGAACAGTACAAGCTTTGTACGTAGATATTAATATTAAATATAGAAGCTCGTTTTAGATAATAATATAGTACAATATAATACGATAGCTAACTACCTTCCAAATCAGTTGTTATAAGTTCTAGCAATCGTCACTTAATAATAATGTAGCTGATTTAAAATTATAGTATAATGACATGGAAAGATAATCATACAAAAAGTTATGATCAAATATATGCAAGTTTGAGTTTTAAGTGGACATAATAACAAATAAAAAGAGTTCATGTTCAAATATAACATTGTCCAAATTACCATTGTTATTCGGATTCTTCAAAAATATCAATGGGTATGTGTCAGATTCTTCAAAAGTATTGATGTATTTTTAGAGAATCCAACATAAATACAATATTGAAAGTGAAAAGTCTGTTCAACTTAGCAAACTACACCTTTAAATTCTTGTTTGTTTTCCAAACTTCAACAGCAAAGTAAGCATCCCAGTTCTGAATTTCTTCTTTATTTAATAGGAAGTAGCTCTTCTTCAGTACTGCCTGTTTAGCAAGCTTATTTATTTTCAAAGGTAGTTATTATTAAAACGTGAAGTATTTGTTCAAGTTTTCGAGAAAAAATAAGTGTTGTGAGAATAGAAGAAATTATTTTTCAGAAGCAAAAAAAAAAAATACTTTTTTCGCCTAAAAACACTTTTAAGAAAAATACGCTAAAAATATTTTTTTAAAATTCATTCAAATACTAATTGTTGCTCAAAAGTATTTTTTAAATTTATTCACCAAACATAAAGTCTTCTCACTAAAAATGTTTTTTTTGAAAATTACATTTGAAAAAATCATCTTCTAAAATAAGTAAAAACTTGATTAAAAAATATTGCTGGATTTTCCTTTTGATTGGAAAAAAAAAATATTTCTTGCCATACATAGAATGCATTCAAGAGAAAAATAATGTTTGGGACCCATCCAGAAAAATTACTTCTCTAATGTTTGTCTTATTTTTTAATTTTTCGTATGGTGTTCGATGGGTGTTTGGTATTCACATTGAATTTCGATTAATTTAAATTCGTGTCGTGTAGGGCTTATTCATGATAAGCTTTTTCTATCAAAAGCTTTTTCATACCCATGACATGTTAAAATTAATTTTTTTTTTATTAAAATAAAAAGCAGTCTCATCCATTAGACCACATATTTTCCTCAAAAAATATTTTTCTCCATACCAAACACATCCTAAAAGAAAATCTAGCTATATTTTCGCAAGCTAGTAATCATGCATACTAATGTCAAACTGTTCTTAACTATGGTTTAGGGGTTCCACTAATTAAACTAGTCAGTACTCTTAAGGCTAGTTTGGTATAATAGATAAGGTGAGATATGTAAAAGCGTAATTAAACTTAAAAAAGTAATGACATATCGGTCTCCTCGTAAGATTTCATTATTCTTCTTCTCTTAGAATTAACTTTCAGAGTGCTTAATTTTATAGAATATCCTTCTTATGACATTCTATTTCTTATTATATTATCTTACCTTCCAAGTGGAGTAAATTAGAACGTTGTTAGCAAACCAAACGACCCCTTGGATGTTAGTAGGATTTGATCCCTTATCTGACAACTTGCTAACTTGCTTTGAACTTTAGAAGGGTAACAAGAATCAAAATACTCATGAAAGTTTTTATTTATTAAATACTTATTTTTATATTTATACAATTTTTATATATTTTTTTATATAGATACATGAAATATTTTTGGAGCAGCACTGCACGTAGATCTGGCCTAGTGGGCAATGGAAGCATAATAATAAAAGCAACATGGTAGTGGAAAATAATATCCTTCATTGGGGTCCGAAATAATATGATAACCTATTCTTCGATGCACTTTTATGTTTGGCTTTTCTCACTTTTATTTCTATTCCTCTTTCCGTCAGTATAATAAAAATTTTGAGAGTTATGTGTTTATTTATTATTTTGAAGATTTTTATGTTTTTTTTTAAAAATAGTAAATCATTAAATATATATATATTCATTTATTTAAAAACCTGAATTTCTCACATAAATAGGAAAGAGAGTAATTTAATACAAGATAAGATTTAGACTCAGCAACATGTTTCACGTTTGTGTCATATTACCTTTATCAATTGTGTATAAATAAAGGTTACATCCTTCAACCCAATATCACTCATTCTAACAATGTCGTCTTCTTCTTCTACTACTACTCTACCATTATGCACCAACAAATCTCTCTCTTCCTTCACCAATTCATCTTTCTTAGCAAAACCCTCTCAACTTTTCCTTCATAGAAGTCGTAGCCAAAGTTTCAAGGTTTCATGCAACGCCAACAACGTTGGCGAGCATGACAAAAACCTTGACGCTGTTGATAGGAGAAATGTACTTTTAGGGCTTGGAGGTCTTTATGGTGCTGCTAATCTTGCACCATTAGCTGCCAATGCTGCTCCTATACCACCTCCTGATCTCAAATCTTGTAGTAAAGCCCATATAAATCCTGATAAGGAGGTGACATACAGTTGTTGCCCTCCGATACCCCAAGATATCGACAGTGTTCCATACTACAAGTTCCCTCCCATGACTAAACTCCGCATCCGCCCCCCTGCTCACGCGGTGGATGAGGAGTATATTGCCAAGTACCAACTGGCTACCAGTCGAATGAGGGAACTTGATAAAGACCCTTTTGACCCTCTTGGGTTTAAGCAACAAGCTAATATTCATTGTGCTTATTGTAACGGTGCTTATAAAGTTGGTGGAAAAGAGTTACAAGTTCACTTCTCTTGGCTTTTCTTTCCTTTTCATAGATGGTATTTGTACTTCTATGAGAGAATCTTGGGATCGCTCATTAATGATCCAACTTTCGCTTTACCATACTGGAATTGGGACCATCCAAAAGGCATGCGTATACCTCCCATGTTTGATCGTGAAGGTTCATCCCTTTACGATGAAAAACGTAATCAAAATCACCGAAATGGAAAAATAATTGATCTAGGTTTTTTCGGTACAGAAACACAAACAACTGAACTCCAAACAATGACGAATAACTTAACTTATATGTACCGTCAAATGGTAACTAATGCACCTTGTCCTTTGCTGTTTTTCGGTAATCCTTACCCTCTGGGAACCGATCCAAGTCCAGGAATGGGCACTATCGAAAACATTCCTCANTCCACANCTGGACCGGTGACNNACCTAGACAACCAAACGGCGAGGACATGGGTAATTTCTACTCAGCCGGTCTAGACCCGGTTTTCTATTGCCACCACGCCAATGTGGACCGGATGTGGAATGAATGGAAAGCAATCGGAGGGAAAAGAAGAGATCTAGCTGATAAAGATTGGTTGAACTCGGAATTCTTTTTCTACGATGAAAATCGCAACCCGTTCAAAGTGAAAGTCCGAGATTGCTTGGACAGCAAGAAAATGGGATTCGATTACGCTCCAATGCCCACTCCATGGCGTAATTTTAAACCAATCAGAAAGACAACATCAGGGAAAGCAAATATCGGTTCAATCCCACCGGCTTCCAAGGTCTTCCCAATCGCGAAACTAGACAGAGCGATTTCATTTTCCATCAATAGACCAGCTTCATCAAGGACTCAAGCTGAGAAAAATGAACAAGAGGAGATACTAACATTCAACAAGGTAAAATACGATGATAGCCAGTACGTGAGATTTGATGTTTTCCTGAATGTGGACAAGACTGTGAATGCGGATGAGCTTGACAAGGCGGAGTTTGCAGGAAGTTATACTAGCTTACCACATGTTCATGGTGATAATAATACTCACGTTACGAGTGTTACGTTCAACCTGGCGATAACAGAATTATTGGAGGATATTGGGCTGGAAGATGAAGACACAATTGCGTTAACTCTGGTTCCTAAACAAGGTGGTGAAGGTATATCCATTGACAATGCGGAGATCGTGCTTGTGGATTGTTAATTATGTCCTTTGGTGACTATGGTGCCAAAATTAATTAATCTTTAATATGTGTGTTCATTCTCATCAGCTGGATTATATTGCTGATTACTGTTTTCCTACTTATGGAATAAATGGTTGCTTTTTATTTAATTTTATCTCTTTCCCATTGTTGACTTTACGTTTAATATAGGTCATACGATTATAAGACTAAGAATTGAACGATGAACACAATTAAAGTACAACATTACAAGATTATGATTTGAGTTTTATTCATTTGCATACATAATTTCATTCAATCAAAGTTCTAATGTTCTATAAATAGTACATCATACACTATAAACACTAAATAGGGTATTCGAGTTCACAGTTGCCATCAACCACAGAGCAGTGCATCGTGCACCAAGATGGAGTGATGGACAGTTTCTCAGGCTTCTCCTCAATCTTTTTTCAGATATAAATACAACACACGCATTATACAGTATATTATAATGCTAAACAGTGCATCATGCTTCCCAGTTCCCACATATGGTACGTTCAAAATTCAAAAATATATTAAGTAATATAGTTTAAAATATTATTTTAAGTTTATTTGATAAAATTTTAATTTTTTTTGTTTTCGAGACCCTTACATGGAACACTAATTGAAATTTCAAAAAAAAATTGACATCAAATCAAAATATTAAAAAAGCAAATTAATTCAATTCGATTTGATTTTTCGATAAGTTGTGCTTTAGAATTTTAAAAAGGAATCGATTTTATCCTTCCAAAGTTACTCTTATTTATATATATAAAAAAAAACTAAGAACCGTTGATTAATTTTTCTTTGATTACAAATAAATTAGTAGAAATACTCTTTATGTTTTTTATTCGTTTAGATATGAAAGGTTTCTTTTTTAATGGGTGTAACCAATGAAGAAACACCACTTATTTTGAAATGGACCTTTCTCTCAATTCTTCTCCCACCTACCACGACTTTTCATATATGACCAACAAGTGGTGTGAGGCCTTTTTTCTTTTAAGAATGGAAGTAATAATTAAAAGCAATATTTAAACTAGGCATATTTATTATATATATATTTTCTTCGGTTTATTTTATGTGATACTTTTTGACTTGTTATAGTATTTAAAAATTAATTTTTTTTGAAAATTTGTGATCTAAAATCATTTTTAGATATTGTATGACTCAACATCATTTTATAAAGGTAAAAGGAAAAATTTCAAAATTAAATAGTTTCCTAAAGTAATATTCTTCTTGGGATGAAAAAAAAAAAGTGTTACGTAAAATCGGACAAACAAAGTATTAAACTATGAGAAGTTCTAATGATTTCTTCAAATATGAATTTTTAGAATTAGTTATCTCCTAAACTATGAGAAGCCTTAATTAGCCCTTTAAATATTAATTTTTTAAACTATTTATCCTCCTAATATGTCACATCACACACACACACAAAAAAAAAGGTTCTCAAGTTATATATGACTCACTCTTTTTTAAGTCAATCACTTTTTTTTAAGTCAATCCCAAAAAAAAATATTTTTTATATTTTGTAAAAGTTTAACTTTAAAATTTTTATTTTTTCATAATGTGTGTGTATATATAACTTATTTTGAATCATATTTTTTGTTAAACTTCATATAAAGTCAAAACACATTATATAAATATGAATAAAGATTATATCATTTTACTTTAGAAATAAGTCTCAAAAGCATACTTGAATTATTATTTTTTTTAGTTTTATATCTAAACTGTTAAGAGTGTGAGTTTTTAGGATTGTGTCAATAAGTTTGGAGGCGTAAAACTAAACTTCATAAACATGTATTACTTTTTTAGTTGACATATATAAATTGAATAATTTTATCAGTAAAAGTGTAATCCTATAAATAAGTTTCGAAAAAGGTAGGACACATACGTGGATATTTTATAAAGTAAAATGTAAATTTTTAATAAAAAATATATAATATAAAATTAATAATAAAATCTTACCCAAAATTTTGAAATTTTATATTATGATATCAAAATAGTATTATGCTGAATTTGATAAGTTGATAAAATGATATTAAAATAATGTTGATTAGTTTTAGTGCTTCAAATTTGAAGAAGACATCCAAAAAAGAAATTTCATTTTATTATTTTATATACACAAAACGATAAATTTTACTCCTTTCGTCTCAAAATAATTAAATTTTTGAGGCTTTTTTTAATGTTCAACATAGTTGAATTGTTCAAAGTTCAAGAAGAATGTTTGAAATTTTTTTTATATTTGTCCTTTCATTTATTGAAGTTTTATATTTTCTAAGAGATAAATTACATTACATATTTATAATTTCATAAAGGACAATAGTGAAAAGTATGTTATAAAATTTATCTTTAAATATTTTTCTTAATATGTGTACGTGAGAGTGCAAAAATATAGAAGTTTGACGATTTGAGAGCCTACAGTGAACGCATTAATTGATTACAAATAAATTAGTAGAAATACTCTTTATTTTTTTTATTTTATTCGTTTAGAAATGAATGTTTTTTTTTAATGGATGTACCAATGAAGAAATACCACTTATTTTGAAATGAACCTTTCTACTGATATCTTTACAATCCTCTCCGACCTACCACGACTTTTCACATATGACCAACAATTTTACTATATTTTTATTTATTTATTACTTTTTTTGTCCCATTTTGATATTTTTTTCTCTGTAGTCCGTTCAAAGATAATGTTATTTTACTTTAATTGAAAAATAATTTAATTTTAGAATTTTATTTTTACACTTAATAAAATAATTTTTAACCACATAAATATTTAAAAATAATTTTAGATCACAAATTTAATAAATTTAAACATCATGTTAAGTCAAGGAGTGTCACATAAATAATTTTTTTTAATATTTATCTTTATCATTTTTGAGTAGGATATATTTATAAATAACTATTTCTATCAAAACCAAGCTTGATTGACCTATTGGTTAGCTCACTAGATTGCTTAAGCAAGTGTTAGGAATTCGATCCCCGCCTTGTGCATGCAGCAACCAATTGGCTAGCGGCAAACCCTTGAATAGAGATCAGATTTGTGGAGGATTAGTCCTTGGCCTGTCGGGCTGGGAGATATTTTGGGAAAAAAAAACTATTTCTATCAAAAAATTATGCAATTAATTTTATTTTTAATACACCAAATTAAATAATACATAACAAAATATCTCTATAGAATTAATGCAAAAATAATTAATATAAATATTAATAATTAATATAAATATTATCAATACACTTTATTTAATATTATTTTTATATACTCCATCAAACGTATCTTTAAAAATTTTAATATGTCCCAAAAAAAGAGAAGATCAGTATGTTGTCAATTAAATCTGTTTAGTGTAACGAAACTTTTTCGACTTTTCTTTCTCCTTTTGAAATAATGATTCTTACTTTTCTTGTGCGAGTAATTAAGTACAAGACAGCATATCATTTTCAACTGCAAAATTCAAAAAGAAAAATAATTAATCGCTATCTTGTATTTCGTTAAATACCTTCATATAAATTGGAATAGATGAAATATTTATTTATCAAGTTAAGTATTTAATATTTCAATTTAGAATATAAATGTTATAGTTTAAAAACAGGTTCTACGAATATTTTTATTTTGTCAGAAAAGAAAATAATAAAATTTTCAACCATTAAATTTCAACATTATTATGTTCCAACACATTTTCATGTTAAATACAATTTTATAACTTAACTAACTTCAATAATTATATCATCTTTTTACAATTAGTAACTAATTCATGTCCAAATGCTTGCTTTAAACCGTCTTGTTTGGAGCTTGTTGGCTAAGATTTCGGGAGGTCAATAGTTTTTATTTATTTATTTAATTAATTTTGAAGTGAGATGTTTGATCATTTCATTTTATTTTTAAAGAGAAAATAAGAGTTTTGAGGAGTAGCAAAAATTATTTTTTAGAAGCTAAAGAACATTAGTTTTTTTCTTTTGAAAAACACTTTTGATAAAAATACACCTAAAAATATTACACTTTTGATAAGAAAAATATACTTAAAATATTTTTAGAAAGTTTATCAAAGACTAATTATTATTCAAAAGTGCTTTTAAATTTATTGGCTGCTTCTCACGGACTTTTTTTTTTTTAAAAAAAGAGTTAATGTTAGAAGTTTTATCAACTATTTTTTCTGTCTCAATTTAAAAAAAAAATAAAAAATATATAATTTGACTAAAATAATTCAATAAATATTGTGTTTTTTGAAAATTATATCCTAACAAATAAAATTTTCATATTTAAGAGTAATAATTACGAAGAGTAAAATTCTTCAAATTAATTACTAATTTAAAATAATTATTTTAAATAATTTTGACAACTAAATTGAGACAATTATTCTTTCCGCCAAACCTATGATAAAGGGCAATAATAATTACGACGAAAAAGGTTTCAAACAATAATAATTACGACGAAAAAGGTTTCAAAACATGTAGGAATTTAATATTAATTGATTTAGCAAAACTAGCTCTAATCTATTAATAAAATAATCCTGTCTAGAAGTGAAAGTCACTTTTTTTTTAGGTTGGTGAAAAGTGAAAGTCACTTTACATAATCTTTCTGTTATCTTCAAATATTTTCCTCGTGAAAAAAATTTGCTAAAGAATGTGAAATGGCAGATTGATTTGCAATTTCTTAAAAAAAGTGAATGAGACAAACAATAGGGAAAAAATATATTTATTTAAGAGTGATCATAGGAACCTCAATAAATATAAAAAATAAATATTCTAAGAAGTGATAAAATCCAAACCTAATTTGGATTTAGTAATTGATAATTTTATAATTTATTACTTCCTCTGTTTCAAATGAATTGAAAGAAGAACAATTTTTTTTATATTTGCGCTTTCATTTATTGAATTTTATATTTTCTAAAAGATAAATTACACTATATATTTATGACTTCACAAAAAATAATAGTGAGAAATATGATTTAAATTTTATCTTTAAATATTTTTCTCAATATATACACATTGTACCACTAATTCAATTAAAATGCGAAGGAGGGAGTAATGAGTTTGTGGGAGTGGGAAAATGAACATAATTATCTAGGACCACTTATGAGTCAATGTATTATATCCCACCCATTTTTGTTGGAGTATTCACTTTTTTGTAAGTCATGGAAGTGTCGGGAGTTTGATCCTAGTTTTGTGTCTATAGCAATCAATTGGTCAACGATAAATCTTTAAATAAAATTTAAATTTGTGAAGAATTAGTTTTTGATCTGTCGGCCAGAAATACCTCAGGAAACCAAAAATAAAAAAAGTCATGCTGTGTTGTCTTTACTTTATTGACTATCACATGTCTTTCTTTTTCATGCCATTTAAATATTAGTTTTGAAATTTGATCAATTAAAGTCCAAAGGGTCTTTGTTTTAAACAATAATGAGAAAATGACTTCGTATATCTCTTATTAACTTTAATATTTAAATCTATATATCATTCATTATAAAAGTGATTTATATATATCTCTATCATTACATATATCATTGGTTTAGTGAATATATTTAATTTTTCTAAACGAAAAATTATATTATTTATATAAAATTAAAATTATTCATCATATATTTAAAGTAGATATTGAATTTTTTTTAAAATTCCGTGCATTTATTTTTCCTTATTTTAATTTTTTTTTTAGTGAAATATTGGTTCTATCGAAAAGGTTATGATGCCCATTTTAAGTATCTATTTAGAAAGTAAGGGATCATTTGGTTTGAATACAAGTTATAATGAAATAAGTTATGATGAGATAAATTATGTTGGGATTAATAATGATGAGATAAGTTATGTTGATGTTACTTCTTATTGAGTGTTTGATTCGTTGGATAAATTTTAAGAATATGTTGCTTGTTTACAAAAATACCCTTCACTTTTATACTTTATTGAGTGTTTGGTTTGTTGGATAAATTTTAAGAATATTATGCTTGTTTACAAGAATAACCTTCACTTTTTTAGTTTTTAATGTATTTTCTTTGCTAACTTTAGTTATTCAATATTCATTTTAAAAATAAATCTTTCATCTTATTTAGCTTAAATATTTCTAGGTGTGTATTTCCATAATAATATTGTATGCATTTAAAATAAAACTTTTTTTAATTTAATTTACAAATAGAACTTGCATTTTTAAGTTTGTTAAAGGAAAAAAGTATTTATGAAAAAACAAAATATAAAAAACATAAGAAATATCAATAAAAATAATACTATATAGTGTAATTTTTTAATAGAAAAATATGAAGAAGTATTATAAAAATAAGGAGTGAAGATTGTGAATATTATTATATATTGTATTAAAAATAATGTAAATATACAAAATGAGGTATAAAAAGGGTGTAAAAGGATATTATAGTCATTGATCCTTTTTATCCCCGGATAGTTATCCCGGAATTCCCCTTTTTATCCCGACCCTTTTTATCTCGGGATTAGTATACCACCCAAAAGGAGGGATAACTTATCCCGGTACTATTTATTAGTCCCAGGATAAGTTATCCCACATTTTTCGACCAAACAGCTATTTAAGTGCCACTAAATTTTTATCCAGGATTAACTTTAGTTATCCTTCACACCAAACAACCCCTAAAAGATACTTTTGAGTCTCTTAATCTCAACATTTGTTTGAAAATGGGATTTATTTGAACTTGCGATATGGAATCATAATTTAAAATTGATTTTTTTGGATACATAATTTGAATTTTGTAATGACTCACCAGGTCATTTCCTCTGCTCTCCAATCTTTTCAACATTTAGAGTTTTTTTGTAGCGATCCTAGGTCATTTATGACGTGTTGACAATGATAACTCAGTCGCCTGGTCGCTCGTTTGAATTTTGTATAGTTTTTCGTATTTCAAGATTCATATAATTTGAAAAGTTGACTTCGATAAAAAAAAATGCAAATAAACGGTCTCAAAACAGAATTTTGACAGTTCATCAGCTCTGGAATGGTCAAATTAGGCCAGAGGCATGGTCGGCTCGAATACTGAGGCCTTCGTTATAAGTTCAAACTATTTAGCATTTTGGCTGTTGAAAATTGGCCCAAATTTAACTTTGGCTAACATTCTTGGAACTCGCACTCAAATGAGAATTTTGTCAATGCGATTAGCTCCGAAACATCAATTTTCATCTAATGAATTTTCGTGCATGCCCGAGCTTTGGATCTCATTCTGGACTCTTCGGTAGATTTTGACTTAAAATGGTGCCAACAAATCTTGAGATTTGTTATATACTGTATATTAGTGTATTACAACTCTTTGGTAAACTTTGACTATTTGTATATATACTGTGTATCAGTGTATATAGTCCAATTTCTGGCTCCTAAAAATCTATAACCAGCTTTCATTTTCTAAAAATAACCCGCAACTAACCTCTAACGTTGCTAGGTTTAGAAACCAATTCAGAAATGCAAGGAAGTTCAAGTCCAAATGGACTCTTGCAAAGTAGTTCATGCGCAAGAAAACAAATAAAGGGATTAGTAAACACTCGTAGCAGCAAAATGCTTTCAATTACTTCCAAGCATCAAGCAAAACAAAGTTCAACCATCTTTCAAGTTATATACAAGTCTTTTTTTAAAAATCTCTCTCGTCTTTCTTCAATTTAGCCTTACCTTAGCGATCTAGTTAAAAAGGCTTACTTGAGCTTATATGATCATGAAAGAACTGTGAGTAAGTTGTCAAGTGCTGCACGAAAATCTTAGTTGAAATCTAAGTTCGTGACAATAAGGTCTGACAAGTGGATGACAGCTAAGCAATCCTGATAACTAGATTTTGAGTTGTATATCCTAACTGACTTAATTAACATATCACTCCCTTATTAGCTTTGATAATTATTCATATAATTAATTAGATTTTTTATTTAGGAATAAACACGTTTAATGCATGTTTTGCTTATTTATGATTTGGTATTGGTGCTTTTATTTTGTGTCATGTGATCATTCAAAATGAATAAGGTCATTATGCATATAGAAGATTTCACACTAGTTTTCCTTTGTTCAAGTGTAATTTAGTTTTACATCATATTATAAATCACTTACTATTGTAATTTGAGCTCATAATAACCTAATAATGTTCAGTTATTGACACAATGACTTTCTCTTTTTCAGTTATAGTCCATTGAAAAAAGTTTCTACACTAGTTTGGTAAGAATCAGGGATGGAGCCAGAATTGTAGTTACGAGTTTGACAGAATTCAGTCGCTTAAGCTCAAATTATATATTTCTATTTGGATCTGGTGATTGCATTTGCGGTTCACCAAGTTCAGATATGCTCTCAGTGCGTTTTAAGCTAAACAAAATGTGCCTAAAGTTAAGATCACATATTATGTTACACTCTTTCGTTTTTAGTTCATCGCAAAGAAAATATCACCTTACTAAATTTGGAAATAATTTAACTTTTTAATTCTCCTTTACCCTTAATGAAATAATTTTCAACCACACAAATATCTATGAATGACTTTTTAGACTACAAGTTTCAAAAATCTACCTTTTTTTTAATACTAAGTCAAACGATGTCACGTAAAATGAGACAAAGTAGTAAAACTTTCCGGATGAAATGGAACAGAGCTTGGGAATATTTTATTTTAGTCCCAATTAAATATAAATACATGTGGAACGAGTTGAACTTTGAGTGTGTACAAGTGAGCATTTAAACTAGGGATAGTTTCAAATATATACAAACAACTAATTAATTTACAAAAAATGTAACCCATGTTTTATTTACATAAAAAAAATAGTCCCAAATCAGCGAAATTATACATGACTATACAATATAGCCTGCCAAAAGATATAGAAAGTATACACTGATTATACAATGTATATTAATTATACATGAACTATACACTAAATATACATTATGATACACAATATACACTGACTATACATACTTATATAACAATTGACTATTTTTTTATAATTATTTTTACTGAAACGTAATTACCCCTTTAAAACTATTCAAACGTTGGAAGAAGTCTATTCAAACTTGTTCTCTGGAACAAGTGGAGACACATGTTCCTATGTGACATGCCACGTCTATTATGCTATCTCTACTTCCTCCAATCTTCATCTCTCCAGTAGCATACAAATTGCCATAATATGTCGGAGAACTCTTACGCATTACCGATTTTTCTTCCCGGAAGAATGTTGGAACCATATGACAGTTCTTTGTCATAAGAATACAATTGACAATAAACGCACAAATGTAGCAGCAAAACTTTTGGACAATTTCAATTGCCACCTTAGTTACTACAGGTCTATTAGCCTAAAGAGTATGAAAAGCTTTTCAATTAAAAGAAATTAATTAGGGGTCACAATCTGATTCTGAATTGTTAGCTCACAGTAATTAACAAAAGGGTGAAAGCGTTGTCATGTAGTACCTCTCTTAAATCATCGGGTGCATATCCGATAGACGAAAACATGGTAAACATTTCAAAGCAGCCAGATCAAGAAAAACTTAAAAATAAATGATTGTCAAGTAACAAAAACCTTCAATCTTCAAGTACTATCAGACTCAAAATATCAGGAATGCTCAAAATTACCAAAACCATGTACTACATCCAACAATAACTAAAACCAGAAGCAAAAATAAAAGTACATTCCCGTGAACTATGCGGCAACGGATGGCTTAGAAGCTGCAGAGAGCCTAGACCTCTTCTTAGCCAAACTCTCACTACGCCTTTCTCTTTGTTCCTTCAACCTTGAAGCAAGAAGCTTCTGATAATCAGCTGCCTCTGACTTAGCCTTGGCAATTCTCTTCTTCTTGTCCGCAATTCTTGCCCTCTTTCTTTGCAGAGTCAAGGGTGTCACAAGCCTCTGAATCTTAGGAGCCTTGCTCGCATTTTTCCCTGTTGCACAAAGCACCATAATAACATTCAAAACATGTCCAAACTGCTACATTTTGAATACAAGACAGAGTATAAGGTGAGCGGCTACAAAGGAGACACAACTCACCAGTTTTGGTAGTGAAATTTCTTCGGTAGGTGTTGACATACTTCCTGACATCATCTTCCTTGGAAAGATTAAAGAGCTTTCTGATCTTTGAAGCTCTCTTGGGTCCTCTCATCCTTGGTTTCTCAGTGTCAGTCAGTCCAGGCAGATCATTCTCACCCTTTTTCACGATAACAAGATTCAGAACAGAAAGATCAGGGCTTACAATGCATCCACGGACAGATTTCCTTCTGCGCTCACCATTTCTCCAACCATATCCCCGGAAACAAGGAGTACCTATTTCATATAAATGAATTAGATAGTTCAACCAAAAAGTTACTTGCAGCAAACAGGCAGCACCTTTAAGAGAATATCAAGCACCATTACAAGTACCTCGGTGCAGCAAAAGGCGAACACGGCCTGGAGTTAAAACTCCCTGCTTCATGGGAAAACCTTGCTTGTCACATCCTCCCATGATCTTGAAGACATAACCCTTGAACTCCTGTCATCATAAGAGCAACATTTTTTATTGAACTCATTAAGTACCATCGAGAAAGCCAGAGAATATATGCACCAGAAGCTTACCTCGCCCAGGGAATCTCCACTGACCTCTTGGGAGATCCTTTTGTCAAAAAAGGCTCGACTGCATTTCCAGATATCACGTTAGATAACACAAATATAAACTACCCAAGTGATATGCACATGCAAAACATTAACCATACTGAAAATTGGAACATATGAACTGCAACAAAATCTATCATTAACAGCTACATACCATGCTAACAAGTAATCACTGTGCCGTCAATGACAAAAAAAAAATACACAATTCAATTTATAATGCAAGGAACTAAACTGCAGATACATATAATAGACAGACTAATTGAAATATTCTAAGTGTGTCGAATAAAGTAAACAACTATGTCAATCAAGTTCAACCGATCTATACTACTTATTCAACCGATCTATACTACTTACTTATACTTTAAGAATGGATTTTCTGAATTATACTCAGTGATATATTCATAATTTTTCAAATTAAAATATAAGTGTCAGTTGTGTCTAGTGATGCTATCTTCAGATAAAGCCCATGAGCACATCCATAACTGTTTGCGTCGGGCTCCAACAACATAAACAAATATCCTCAAAGTACATCATCTTGTGAAAGCAGCAAGCAAGCAATTACCAACCCATGGAACACTATCATTCTTCAAAGAAGTATACCACCATGGACCAAAAGTTTTAGCGAGGCTTCATCCATAATAGCTTTGGATGGCTAATTTTTTAATCACTAACTTGTTGGATGATTCTAATTCAATATTCGCATCATATTGTATTGTATTATTTTGTAGATAAAAATTAAATAGCTTGATTCGTTCAACATGGTTTAGAATTTTATTGTTTGGTTTGCTTGTATCATATTGTACAATAACTAATAAGTTTACTAAAATGACATAAATATTGGATTTATCAGTGATCGAAATAAAATAAATTTTAAAAACTTCATTTTCCTAATTTAAGGATAATTATTCCTTGTAAATAATTTGAGTTATTGAATTCATGCAATGACTAGTGAATTTAATCAATACCAAAATACAGAAAAAGGTAGTAGCAAATAATGCAACAATTTGAGGTGGAGAAGCAACAAACTATTTTACGCATCAAGTAGCATTGATAACTATACGAGCAAACAACCGCATTCACAATGTTTGTTAATTTAAGCCTTTCAAACCGATCATGAAAAGTTACCATGTTCAAAAAAGAAACCGATCATGAATAACTTAATGAACACAGTAGAATTACTATGGGTAAACTCCATATATTTTTTCTAAAACAAGTGAAATGAGTAAACTCCATATTTTTTTCACGAATCTGATAGAAGATAACACTATAGTAGTAGTATTAGCATCATTAATAATTGCTATAACAACGATTATACAAACAAACAAAAATGAAAAAGTATACAAAAAAGCAAATTAAAAGAAGGAGATGAAATGAGGTAATTACAGCTTCTGGTCATCGTCAATCTCGAGCTTTTTCTGGCATCCAGTGGTCGGATTTGCAATGTTGAACTGCAAAACAAAAAATACAAAAATCAAATGCATATATTGAAAACCATAAACATACATATTAATATAATCCATAAAAGAGGAAAAGGATGCAGGTTTTTTTGCGGTACCTTCATCTTCGGAAGGCGGCGAAGATGAAAACGAAGAACAAGTAGGTGCCTTTCTCTTCTTCTTAATTAGGGTTTAGACACTGAACAAAACTTCATCTCATATACTCCACGATAAAGGCTGCATTATTGGGCTTTTGGGCCTGTTATTGTGACCAAGGATTTGTTTCCATAATGGGCTTAAGTAGGCCTCAAGTCTAGTCCATGGACTGACATCTCTTTAGGAAAAGGGTGAAAAATAAAACTATACAAAATATTCTATGAAATTACAGGGCCCATATCAATATTTTGTTAATTATATGTATATAACAATTTTTATTATAAACTAGGTAAGAGAAGGTGGTTTATATTAATAAATATTAATGTGATTGATGTTGGGAAGCCAAAAAAAAAATAGTACTAATCCGTCTTGGTCATTGTGGACGCCAAAATAAATTTATTCATAATAAGTGACGTTAATTAATTGACATACACATTGATGTGATATGAGTTGAAAAAGAAAATATATAAAGAATTTTAAAATATCTTATTAATTGTACGTGTCATTCATATTGCTAATAAAATGGACCAAGTCAATGATTCTTCTTTGGTAGGAGTATGTATTTCCTTTGATTTTTAATTCTTTATAATAAAAAAAGATATTTCTCTTACCTAAACCAATCAAATCAATTTATTTGATTTGATGGCACATTCGAGAGTTATTTGTTGGTGGCAACCAGTGTGGGTATAAACATTGCTCACATGTGGTAAGAATACCCTATAAGTAAAGACTTTCTCTCTTCGTTCACACATTAAGAGTGTTGCTGAGAAAAATAATACCAAACAGCTAGAGAATATAAAAGAAAGTATTTATCAAGATAAATTCCATGGATAACGAAGGTATTTATCTATATAAATTTTATGGGTAACGATAAATATGTATCGATTCTGGTAAAATATGATGGAAAATGGGACTTAACACATATGTAAATAGTAGAAAATTATTATTGAACTTTTTTTTTACGTTGTTGTCAATATCAAAGATTCGTGATAATTAGAAATTGTATGTAATTTGTTGAAATATTATTTATATATTTGTATTTTTTGTGGTATTTTTATATTTATATTGGGAATAAAGTATAGTTGTAAGTGTTCTTTTTTAATTGATAATTTTATTCGTTTTATTTTTTAATTATTGTTGTTCATACATAAATTATTGCTTTACTGAGTAGTAGTTGTGAAGGTATATTTGCATGATGTTAGTCATGGATGATTTTCGATCCTGGACGACAGTTAGATAGATGGTGTATATATTGGTATACAGTAATTACCATGTAAAGATCTTACCTAAAAAAAATTAGTAGGTGTGTGTATGGTGTATATAATGGTAACAAAAAAAGTAGTGGAGTTGAATGGTATTGTATATGGTGTTTTAAATGTGACAAACTTGTGGAAAATTGATTAGGCATAATATGATATTCCCTATAATAGCCCAAATAGTTATCATAAAAGGAATAAAGTCATTAAGAATATAACTAACTAATGAACTTACCATATAATATATAAAAGAATTATCAATTTGACAAAATAAAAGACTTTACTATATAATATATCTCATTGCTACCTTTTTCAAAACCATGTTGAACACCATTAACTGAATGACTATCATAACAGACACCACAATCCAAAAAAAAAACACAAACCCACCAGCCACCAACTTTTAAAGTAAAAATTCGTTAGCCTCATAACCAAATTATGTATCAATAAAGGGACTCACAAGTAACAAACAAATAATTTTGCTATAAAAAATTATATGCATTAACAATATGACCATCTAATGAGGTAATCGTATATATCACATAATAATTACCATGCGATTACCATATAATATACCATTAACTACTATTGAATATCAACAACAATAAGTTTAATGAAATTACCATATAGTATCCAACCAACATTTTTATCAAAATTTTATAAATGCATAAACAGTAAGATAAACTAATGAGTTCTCAATATAACATACAAAGTTATTACACTGATAAAATATCACCAAGAATACCTTTAACTTTTAAGGGGCAACAACCAACCGATATACTAATTTATTAATTATCCTCATGGCCATCATGCTCATCATAACCCAAACATGGTATATCGAATGGATGGGCACCTTTGTTCATCTTCTATCTCTTTGATAGTGGCATTTCGTCCTCAAAGTTACTATCATGTGGTAAATTACTCTCATTCCTAGGCTCCTTGCCCTTGCTCTTCCGAGAATGCTTCTCTTAACTAATTAACAACCAAATCGTCATCATTTTTTGGTGGTGAAGGAGTGCATGCATTTAATTCAAAAGATGATCTAGAACAACAATGAGGACTACGATCCTTGCTTTGAAATCTTGGGCTTTTAAGTGTAACTTTTATATTTATTGTTCCTTTTCACTTATGGAAGAAACTACATAAATATGGAAAAAACTTTGAAATTTTTGAAATCATTCAAACAACCGAAAGTTTTTATTTGAAAAGAACATACAAATGTTACATTAACCTGAAAAAACTTAATGAATTGTAGCCAAGAACTTTGAAGAACCGTTTTCTTCAATGAATATTTTTCTTCTAGAATGAGAAAGGTTAACATAGAAGGGTGGCAGATGGGTATGAGTTGGAATAAAAGAATGTATAATGTTAAAAATCAACTTTTCCAATGAATTTTTCTTGAACAAAATTTAAAAAATGAAGGTGCAGACATAGGGAAATGGTGTGGGTGTGACAGACGAGGAGCAACCATCAATCAAAAGTCATTCATGTGGGTTTAATCACCCAATCAAATAATTTCTTTTTTGTTAGAATCGGTTTTCAATATTGGTATTTTTGTAATTAAGTTGGTAGTTTTGTAATTAAAAAAGCATATGTAATTTTGAGACAAAAAATTGACATTTTCGTAGATTTTTCTCACCCCAAAACCATGTCCTTTCACCCAATTTTTCATAAGGTAAAACTACGTAAAATGGACTTAATTGTAAAAATATTTATCAAAAGTAGATTCAATCCACACTATTTATCCACTTCCACTTTCTCTCTTTTTTTAAAAAAAAAAATTCACGTGTGGTATTAAATGATGTTAGCATTACTATTCTGTGATACTCCGTCAGTATATGATACTATTGTAATATCATATAAAATGAATTTAATCCTCTACAATACTCCGTTAGTATATCGATACCATAGCAGTATTATATATCATTGGGATCTTATTTTAAGAAATAAGTAAGAAATAATTAAGACCCTATCAGTATATGATACCATAATAATATCATATAGGACTGAGATTAATTTTATGTAATGCTCCATTAGTATTGATACCCTTTTGATATCATATAGAATTAGGCTCGTTTTTAAAAGAAATAAAATAAGAAATAATTAAGAAAAAAATATTGAAATCGCAATCGTATTTATTAAAATCACAATCTTATTTATTAAAATCTAAACTCTAGTGGTATCTATATATATTGACAGTATCAAGCAGTCTCTTCCTCGTTGATGCTATAAAACAGTTTCGCTAATGTATTGCCTCCTCCTTCTTGATACCATCAGAGTATGTATATATTCTTATGGTGTCAAACACGAAAGAATAATTAAAAATAGGAGTACGAAAGTAACGAGGTAGCCGCGTGTAAATAATTTTTCTTTTTGGGTTAAAATATTATTTTTCTCATAATTTTTGGTAAAAAAATTCATGAGGTAGCCTATTTTCACACCGTTAATTTAAAGATATTTTTAATACTTCTCTCTTATAAAAATAAATTTGAAAAAATTAAAGTTCAAATGCAATATCAAATGATATGTATGGATGAAGTTTACTCATTTTTTATTGAAGTCAAACGGAAATGATTTGATTGGTTAAAGATTGGACAAAAATTAGTGAACTTCAACATATGTACATGAACTTTATCCATATGAAACTTCAAATGACTGAACATCGTCATATGTACAAGAGCTTCATCTATATGAAACTTTAGTTACGATGTCTAAAATTAGACTTTGTTAGCACTATCTTCAAAATTCGTAGTAGGACATGTGTTCGAACAAATTTAAAAAGTGAAGACAAATTAAATGACAATGTCAAAATAAATATCCATACACTTTGCCCCGGAATTAATTTCACATCAAATGTAATTGACTTTTCAATGTAAAAATAAAATTTAGATAAAAACTTCCCTAGTGCCCACAAAGCAAGTTCAAACTCCTGTAACGACATATGGAGTTTTCAAATTTTTTAAGGTTCAAACTTCTTTCTTCCTTGAATACCAGCTTCTAGCAATGGCCATGGATTTGTGACCCTTCATAACCAATGCGATTTCACTGGGTATGTTGTTATTGTTGTTATTTTTAGTTTTCTAGAATGTGAACTAATCTCTACTTTTAACTCAGAATAACTTCATGACAACCTTGGCTAAACAACATAAAATATGAATAGGCAACAATGTCATCATACATGATATAAACTAGGTCCTCTGTATGGATGGGGTAAGAAGTGGCAGTATATCTAAACACTGTAATTTATAGTAAGATCAATTTCTTCTGTACAAGTGTTCTCTCACCCCAGCCAATGCAAAGGCATGGCACAAACCTAGCATTAATTGGAAAACATTCCAAACACACCCTTGAAGTCACTTGAGTAAACAATTGGGTACATGAAATGGTCAGCCTGTGGTCAGGTTACCTGTACAATCATCCATCCCAGTAATTATAATACAAACACAATGACGTACAAAACCAACAGCAAGAAAAGCAAAATATATGCAGTAGAGGTCCACATAGATCAAAACAATCATGTGCAATTGCAGAATTGGAAGTATCACATCCAAACCACCCTCAGGACTATGAACTAGGTCCACTCTCTGCTGGTTTTGTTTCAGTGTTTGCCTCGCTAGAAGCTGGGAGCTCTTCAGTTAAAGAAGCCCCAGACTGAAAAGGTTTCTTGAATTGCACCAAAATCATGGTCATGTTGTCACAACCTTCACCTCCAGCAGTAGAAGGGGCCAAACACCTATCGAGAACTCTTTCACATACCGCAGAAAGCTTGCTTTCCTACAAATCAAACCTGCTCGGTCAGTCTGTATTATATAGACTATACACAAGAATATTTTATCTCTGGTCTTCACATTTAACGAAAGCCCTAGCCAATGATACGAGAAAGCCAGATCAAACAATCATATCCTACTCCACCCCCCACCCCCCACGCAACAAAACCCTGAGCAAGCAGACACCAGGAGCCCAATAAGGCAAATGAGTCATTCCTATACATTCCACGGATAATGATGATTCAATTTTACTGATTGCTAGGTAGCTCCATCAGTTGGGCAATAAAATATACTAGAATGCATCATAAAAGATGAATTAGTTCACTCTTTTGGCCTATAGAAAATAGTATTTCAAAAAGTGCATGCATGTTTAGATTTTGTTCTTTTTATTCACTCCATTTCTCAAACAAATTACAATACATCAACAGACAACTGTTCAGCAATGCAGGACCACACATGAACATAGTAATCAGTATATGAGCACATGATAAGCTAAAACAAAAGCCTTTAATCATCTATCACTATGCAAATAAAATGTCAGATAGTACAGGTCCTTCATTAATGTTTTACTGATTTACTATGCAAGTGACTTTTTACAGATAGCCACAGAGAAAAATAGTGGATGTCCGTTCTATACATAGTTCGACTTGACTCTTAGGATTTTGCCACTTTTAATAGCAAAAATGGTATCATGTAAAATGCAAATAATGTTTTCTCCCTGTGAACTACTTCTATGTCAGGCTTCACTAGTCGCAGAGTCATTGTTATGTACATAACAACCTTCCTGAAATCGGTACCTTCAGACATTTTTCAGCATTACTTTATACTACTTCTATATATACTTACCTTATTTTTCACTTCTACTTTTAGTCGGTACGGTTATGGCGTAAGATGAGTTCTACTGGAGAAATATGATCAATGAGGATTTATATAGCTGACTCTAACTTGTTTGGATTTAAAAGTTCACGCCAATTAAATGCAGAAAAATGTGCTCTCAGACTGACCGACTTCAGCTGCTCGTGTATAAAATCCACCAATTGCTGACTGGACATGCAGTCCCTGGAAGAAACAGCCACATGAAAATCAGATAGGTGAAAAAAATTTTGTTAATATGAAATCTTAAAATCAACCGAGTAAACTATGAAGAACATCTAAAATTTTTGTCTTGTGACCTGCTTCTCAAATATAAAACAAGAGTCAAGAATGCATACCATATACCATCACAAGCCAGCACAATAAAATCATCATCATCACACAACTCAACCTAATCAGAAAAAATAGCATATTAGAACATGTTTTTTTAGAGAGGTAAAATTAGCAATATGAGGACATGTCATTGAGAAGGAACATAGTAAAGAAGTGCAGAGGATGGGACGGCTGGGGACTGAAGGTAAGCAAGAAAGAATCAATCAATCAAACCTCAAAACCAAA
Organism: Solanum virginianum; assembly: GCA_000787875.1. Classification (NCBI taxonomy): domain Eukaryota; kingdom Viridiplantae; phylum Streptophyta; class Magnoliopsida; order Solanales; family Solanaceae; genus Solanum; species Solanum virginianum. The sequence continues at coordinate 62,093 of DF358654.1, forward strand.
GTAGTTGGGCTCGGCCCTATGGATCACTGCAGACTATATCACTTCTCCTCCTTTATCTCAATATCGGCTTAATGCCAATAATTGTATAAAGTCAAAGTATTATAGATTTGCCCTCTGAATTTTTAGTAACAACTTCCTCCTCCTTAAACTAATACATAGTTGCCTGGCCCTCCATGATAAATCTCCATAAGCATTTATCCAGTAAGGCTCCATGAAGATTTACATGATAAATCTCCATACGCATTTAGGAGATTGCAGTCTCCTAGAGGAAGACATATTGATATTGATTTGTTTTAGAAAAGTACAAAGCTTACCATACTATATATCACTGGTAATGCACCTATAGCGGCCCATCATATTATTATTGAGATAAAGCTCAATCTTTTTTTTTAAATTTCACTCCTTCCCTGAGGGTTTCTAGACCTACCTTCTCCTTTTTGTTTTTTCTTGAACAATCTGCAGAAATAAGGCTTTTCCGACATGGTAAATAATTAACTAGAAACAGCTGAAGCCGAAAGAAAGAGTTTCATAATGTGAATGAAAGTTATGGTCTCCTCCACCCTCTTTTTGGCAAGGGGGTTCAGGTGAACATCCTCTCCCAACCCCCTAGATCCCTTACATATTACATCATTTATATTTACACTATATATTAACAAGCATATAAAGAGCCAGAAGAAACAATTGATATATAGAAGAATAAAGAAATGATATCAGCTACTGAAATTTATAGAAAAGAGGTTGGTATGTTAGAAACTGTTAGTGATGTTTTTTCGCCTCTTGTCACTTCAAACATCCAAAAATAACATTGCATAATGAATTTCAATTACTGATACACCTTTAGGATTGTGTACATGACCATAAGTTACGGACATTCAGAAAGAAATTTCACGCCATAAAAACTGCATCTCAACATCCTAGGAAAATGAGTATTATGATTTTCATGCAGAAGTTAAGAATACACTTTTAAGGGGTAACAGAAGGTAGCCCTAGAGGAATGTGTCAGGAAAAAGTTGCAATTTAATGCCTTGTTGCTTCTTGGCACAGAAAGAGTAAGACATGTTGCCAAACCAAACAAGAAAAATTGGATCTGACTTTCTTGATAAACAGACATGTCTCAAAGTTATCATAGAACAAATTGTGTGATATATGAAGAACTGAAGGAACATACAATGTTTATATCTGGATTAGCTGTTACAATTTGCTTCTCAGGTGGCAAAAACTTGTTCTGCTTGAATTCCATGTCACCTGCAATTAATTTAAAATGAGCCAAATACCAACCTCTATCTGTTCCATTAGTAAAGTTTCAAGCTGTTTTTCAGGGCAGCTAGCTTTTTAATAGAATATTAAAGGTCCACAACAAACAGAAATAATACCTATAGCTCTTGCAAGATTTAGACTTCCATTCACACGTCCTGCATGAATAAAACCACCAGCTTTTAAGATTCTCTCTCTCTCAACCTCAAGATCAGGTTTATGATCCCTCGATAAATTGTATGCCTGCAAAAAGGGCACATATTTGATATCTGTCATTTAAATTCACAGTAAGGTTTAAACAAGAAAACTTTAACATAACATCCTAGTGACAATATATACATCGATATTGGGGGGCTACAAGACTATGACCCAG
>DF358654.1:76093-93184 GCA_000787875.1 Solanum virginianum
TAAGTTATGAAAATTCTTACTTTAAGTCTTTTACTCTGGTTAATTTTCTTCTGCGCAATATTTTATTATCCTTTTTAGTTAAGTCTGACTTGTTCGGATGAGATTGAGCAAGTGACATCACGCCAAATTTTTTGGTCATGACACTATTCTAGCTCATCTATCTCCTACTTGAAACACTTATTTTCTAATGATACTAATATCATTTGGAAAGCCTCAGATTCTCAATTAGATGTGTTTCTTTCTTTTCTATTTTACTAGTTTCTGGAAACGTGCATTGCACGTTTATTTTAAATTTTTATATAAAATTTATATCACACCATGAGAAATGTTAAATGGGTGCACACATATCTTAACACTTCTGTTGAACTATAATGAATACATTTCCACGTAATAAAATTAAAAGCCTCGCTGGTAAGCTCATTGTTGAACAATAAAGAAACTTTTGTCTAAGTCCAGAAAGCAATCGTATATGATACAAAACTTCTATTTTGTATATTTATGGTTTGCAAGTTTACAATCAAATTGTTGAAGTTTTTTTTTTATAATTAAGTATTATTATTCTTTAACCCCGCCCCAAAAAAAAGATAAAATTACTAATCAATTCATCAGAGCATAGTATTGACAAACATGTCCTGCCACATTTGCATCTTTGAAAAAAGTCACTTACAATTAAAGGGACAAAAGGTTGGAGAAGTTGAACGTACAACATATAACTTAATTAAAAAACAATGATGGTGCAATTGATTGCAGTAACAGTTAAGAATATTTGACTTAATGCAATTGATTTATCTATTTAGTAGAAAATTCCTATTTTTAATGAAGGTTAAAATAATTAATTGATTTTTGAAGGATATTTTCGTAATCCAACTTTCAACTAAGGGGCTTTCCACTTTTAGTTATATATGATAAATGATAAGTCTCGATTTCTTTTCATGTGCGCACAAAGTGACAGATTTTATTAACTCGTTTTAGGTGTGTTAGAATCATCTGACATGTTTTGAAGCTATCAGGTTAAATATCATCTAGCTAACAGCAAAACTTAAAGCCTACTGGATGGATCTGGATTGCTTAGCCAGTTTACTTCACTGCTCACCTCTGTATGCCATTCCAGTTCTTGCTTGAGAGCATCTTTATAGCCTAAATCAGTTTGACATGTAATATCTGTAAAAGCCAAAGAAACTACATTTATCCACAAGGGGTCAGGCAACGTCCCCCTTTCACTATTCCCTCTTCAACTGTCAAATAACTTGACAAGACCAAGAGGATCTTTCTTCAAGTAGGTTGGTTTATGATGGTGAATCTAAACATCATTTGATCAACTAGTGCTTATCCTACTCAAGAAATGCACATTTCTACTGGTAAATGGTTAGCAAACTGACATATGATCCCAAAAGAACAGGAATCACATCAATCATGTATGGGGTTGAACCAGTCCACTGGTTCACCACAAATTGCAGAATGTCTCTTAGTATTACTTCTCAAAAAATCCAGCACAAAATAACTTCCTCAACTTCCCTAAAGGGAACTACTCTATGACCAAAATATCATATCAAAACTCATGGATAACATCTCACCCCTGTACTCTCCTCCACTTATAAACTAGACCTTGTGCAACAGGTGATTTGATATATAGATTTCAACCCATGTACTTCAAATCCATAGGCTAAAAATTAAAATCCATTGCACCAAACTATACAAAAGCAAATAAAACAAACTCAAATCACTGGTCATATCAGCCCTACTTTCTGGTTCATTTCAAGCACCACTGACCAAAAAAAAAAACCCAATTTGAGATCTTAAAATTCCTAAAATATAGAAATTCAAAAAAAAACGTAAGAATATAACGCTCGTATTTTTAATGACAAGACAACTGGAGATGAGGGATAAGGGAACTAACCAGTAGATTCGGCCGGCGTTGAGAAGAAGATTTTGGAAATCCGGTGAAGAAGAATCAATTGGAAGTAGGACAAAGTGGGTGACGGCTCTTCTCCTTTGTCCTTCACATGTATTCAATTAAATTAAATACTGAACTTACAACTATGCAAACAGTAGAAAATTACTACTGTACAAGTTTTAATCTTCCTTCTTTCATTGCAAGACGCTACAATTTACGCGACAATCCCATAAAAAAATACTAGTTACTCCATTGTTTTTGTTTGTCAGCGCTCAAAAAAGTTTGCGGTATTTGAAAAATTAAAAGAGTGAAAAAAAAATGATACTACAAAAAAGAAAGGAAATGAGACAAACGGAAAAAAAATATATCAATATAGTATTATTTCTATTTCCTACTTTGTCAATTGTCACATATGAAAAGTGTAATACTCGTTCTTTCCTCACGACGACGTTATTTTACTTCATATAAAATAGGAGATAATTACGAGGGACGTTTTAATAAAAATAATTATAAAAAATAATTTTTTTATTATATAAGTATATATAATCAATATATATTGTATATTTAGTATATAATTAAAGTATATTTTTTATAATTTTTGATAAGTTATATTATATAATTTCGCTGATTTACGACTATTTTTTATGAAAATAAAACATAGACTATATTTGGTATAAATTAATTAGTTTTTATTGTATATGTTTGAAATTATCCCAAATTAATAAGAGAATGGACTTAAAAGCTGATCAAATCTGTTTTATAGCTTTTATATTTTTTTATATGTAAGTCAAGCGTTAAAGTGTTTTTAGTACTATTATTTTGTCTTTCATTACTCACTCTGCATTTATAAAAATAAAAAGGAAGTCATAATTTATAGAAATTAGAGGTTAGTCGATATACCGTCCAATAACTATTTGATAATTGTCAATCCTTTACCGATCAATTGATATTTTATAGGTTGACTAGCAATTAGAAATTTTTTAAAATGATATTGAATAGGTCAAATCATTAAGTGAAATTATTCGTCTGATACGCTCGATAAACAACTCTATAGTCATGCGTGAACTTAATAGAATAAAGGTAATTTTGTTCATTTCCTTTAACGAGAAAATAGTAAAATGACTCCCCCAACATTTTTCCAACCATACATGGTGATCCCATCTATACTCCATAGAAGTCATTTACCCTAGGATAGAGAGTGCATTTCATTATCTATTTTTTCTTTTTATTTTCGTTTCCTTCTTCTTGTTTTTTTTTTTCCTTTTTCTTTCTTATTATTTATCAATTCCAATGCACCTCCTCTGCCATTATAACCATTGAAGCTTCATCAATAGAGGAGTGGTATAAAAATTATGAGCAATTAATATATTTTATGAACAAATAATTCTTCAATAGACTTGTTTAAATCGCATCTAATGATAATACCCCTTAATTGATATATTTTTTTTCAGAAAATTATGAGTAACAACAAGAAAGAGAAATAATTAGGTTGTTCTTAAAATGAAAATAACTTTTTCCACATTTTTGAAGATGGATCTTTCATTTTCTGCTACAACCTAATGAGAATCAAAACCATTCATAAAAATTTTAGAGAGAGAAAGAATGAAAAAGAAATGAGAATTTTTCAAATTGACATTATGAAAGATTTGTTTTATCTACTAAAAGGTGTGTACGAGGACAAGAGGGTCTGGAGATAGAAGATATAAGATCGTTGCCATTTTTTAATTTGTTCATAGCTTTGTGAAATCACAAGAATGGTGTAAAATTAGTGTCATTTTTATTTTTGTTTTCATTTTGACATTTAAGATCATTTTCATTAGGTTTGATTTTGATTCGTTAGAATATAAAGTGTTTTGAGGTTTAAAAATGATGTTTTAGGATTGAAGAAATAATTGACGAAGAAGGAGAAACAACAAGTAAAAAGATAAAGTAAAATATAATTAACTAGTGAAATATATGTGTCAAAGCGTGTTTTTCACCATATGATACATAATTGATAAAATTATTTTAGGATAAAACTAATTTTGCTTTAAAATAATTAGAATCTCATAAATTATAAATGTATAATTAGAGTTGATAATAGATTGGCAAGGTCATTTCACTATTTTCTCTATCTTTTCTTTAATCATTGCTTTTATATATATATCATTCTCTCTCTTTTTGAAATTTATAAATAATAATCATTGAAACATTGACTGAGCGTAAGAAGTTCTAAAAAAAACATGAAGACTAATTATAAAATAGATGATGATTTTATTTTAAAAATTATGTAAATTATTATTCTTTTTTTTTCTATTGTTACCTTTTTTTAAATGATAAATATAATACTTTTTCATGTTATTAGTGATTTTGTTTGGATTTCTTGGCAGAATTTACTATATATAATAAGAGACGGTTAAGTTATTCAAGCACGCAGCAGGTCGACATGTCTGTTTGAGCAATTTGAAAGTACATTCGCAATTTTTTTTATGTTTTTATTATTGTAATCATCTTATTTTTAGTATTAAAAATACTATTAATCATGATAATTAAAGCTGCTCAAGCAGATAACAGATCGACATGCATACTTGAGTAGCTTGAGGGTATATCTGTAAACTTTCATGATTCTTCCGTTGTAATTTGTTTTTCTTATTTTTAGTGTTAAAAAGTGCTATTAATCATGATAATTAAATTGCTCAAGCAAGCAGGTAACAGGTAGAAAGTCATGCCTACTTAAACAACTTAATGTATATCCATAATTTTCTATGATCCTTGTAATTTATTTGCCTTATTTTTAGTGTAAAAAATGTTACTAGATAATTAATGATTTAAAATATTTAAAAAAACATGTTACGTCACAATATTAATACTTTAAAACATTTAAAAGTCATATTAGGTATAATAGAACTTCTGATCCAAACATGTTGGCTCTATATTCAACTCAAAGTAAAGTCAGAACTGTGAAATCAAAAACACCAATTGTAAAAATGGCGTCTGCTAGTAATCCAGAATCCCTTTTCAATGTTTTCGTCTACGGCAGCCTTTTAGCTGACGACGTCGTTCGGACTCTCCTCAAACGGGTCCCACCTTCTTCACCTGCACTTCTCCACAACTTGTTTGTTTCTTGTTCCCATATCACCTTTAGTGGGAATTATTTAACTTATCAAATACAGTAAAAGTTTTTTTTTTTTAACAGAGTGAAATTCTTGAATCTGTAGTGATTAGTGTTCAGGAATTATCAGTAGATGTGGTATTTTTGTATGCATTTTTAGCTTATGGGTATGAAATGATGTTCTAAATTGATTTTGGGGTTGACCTTTTTTCTAAGAAATTAAAAACCCGATAGTGAAAACACATGTGAGCTAAGTTGCGCGGACTTTTCACTTTAAATACACTATTTTTAGAGAATCTGACACACACCCACCGATACTTTTGAAGTATGTGTTAAGAGTTTCTTATATGCTGGAGATATGGAAATTGCTTCTTTTTGAGAGGATATGGGAAGTTGTGATTCTTGAAAATGTCAAGTTGTAGATGTAAACTATTGTAGCATATATACTGTCTTTTTTACGTTTCGTTTTGAAGAATTCGCATTAGTATTTGTATATACCGAACTGGGTTGTGCACTGTTCCATTCCTAAGTACATCTTACTTTGCATTGAGATATCCCTAAATTCTGTTTGTTCATTCTTTCCTAGGTGTTCCCAAATGCTTACAACATAGTTTAGATTCTCTATTTTAATTTTTGTGTGTATATGTTATGTCCTATTTGTTCGTTGCTTTTGTTGTCTCTTCAAGCAATAGAGTGATAGTTTTTCTAGTATCTTCTAGGCACTGATTCTGTTGCTTTGCTTCAGCCATAGGTTTAGCATCAAAGGAGGTGTTTATCCTGCCATTCTACCAGTAGAAAACAAGAAAGTTAATGGAAAGGTTTGTTTGACATACTCCACTTGTTGTCATAGAGAATTTACAAGTTAATGAAAATATAAGATCTGACCCTCTTACTGCTCCCTGAATGAAATGCAGGTTCTTGCAGGCATCACTATTCCGGAATTGGATATCTTGGATAAATTTGAGGACGTTGAGTATGAAAGGAAAACTGTTGATGTTACCCTGACGGTATTGATTCACTGAAGTTCTCAGGGTTTCTGCAACACTCTATTTTTCTTCTTGTTATAGCAGCAGCAAATCTCAGTATGCTTGAGTGCCCTTTGAGTAGTTCTACCTTCATCCATGTTTATCTTTTTGTTTAAATGTTTCTTGGTTGACTAGGAGTCAGAGGTCTAGTGTGCTTGGGAGGTGGAAGTTTTTTAGGTCTGTAAACCAGATGGCCATAGCGTTATCTTCGCCTGTTGCTGGGTTATCTGGAGCAACATTATGTGAGGCATGTTGAAATCAGTTATACATTTGTAATGTATATACCTGTCGTTGGTTTTTTGCAGGACAGTTCCAATACATTAATGGTTGAAGCATATATTTGGGCTGACCAGAATGACCCGAATTTGTATGGGGAATGGGACTTTGAGGTAATATGAGATCCTGTATCAGTTGCTTCTTTTCTTAATTAGGATCCTGTAAAGGCTAATCCTCGTTCTTTATATCAAAATGCCTTGAAAGGAATGGGAACGATTGCACAAGCAAAGCTTCCTGAAAATGACAATGGAATTCCTGGAAGAACTGGAGCAACCTGACCAAAGTGGCAGCACATAAATTCTACTATAGGCAGTAATTCAGTTTAGGCTGCATAAGTACTGTTGGTCTATAGCTTCTGTTGTGTTACAAGCAGTGGTTTCCTCTGCCTTTTCCTGGTGGGACAGTTAGTGCAGCCATTTATCTATCTTGTGGAGATTTCATATATTGTCAGTAGTATAGTATACCCAGGAATTTCAAGTTGGTGTTATTTGTTCCTGTACAGAGTCTATAATAAACATGTGACTGATCACATCTAGCATTTCTTTCCTTCTAATTCTTGGCACTTCGTATCTTTCATTTTCTTTGGTTATTGTTATATGTACCACAACTTTATGATATGCACTCGACAGCATGGAAAGGAGGTAAACAGTTCAAATCTGCAATCCATTAACAGAAGCTATTCACCATATTGCATTTTATTGAAGGTATAATAGAACTTCATATTATACATGTGAAAGTCCAGAATAGAAAGTTCCAGCATTATGGAATTCTAATTATGCTGTCACTTTTGTTTTTTAAAGTCCTGAAATCTAATTACTTTTGTCTTTTTTAAAGTCCTAAAACCTAATTTGCAGAATTTAGGTCTGCTTGGGAGGGTTGCGACGACGAATTTTTAGATAGCCGAACCTTCCAGCTCCAGGAGATGAACCTTCAAAAAGAATCGGCAAATATCCCGTTGCAGCTTTATATCTGCGCTGTATCTGCACATCCAAAATAGTTTACCATCAATCAAGATAGTTCCAAAAATTTACATTAGAACTTTATTCAGCTGAAGAAATAACACATTTTCAATCTGTCAAGTTTCAAAGAATACATCTTTTGCCTTACAAAACTGCCTCTCTAACTTGATCATTTTACAAGTGTTCATTGCACAGATAAGGTGATCCTTTTTCTCGAATTAGGAGGAATAGTAATGGTGATCCAGAATATGGAGCAACTTTTACTGGACATTTGAACACAACCAAGGAGAAAAGTAGCCATTAAAAGGGAGGAAAATCACCTCGAGAATTTGTTCACTGCTCTTAAGCGAATTCCTGCCAATTACACACACAGTTCCACCAGATCCTCCGCCTGTAATTTTTGCACCATACAATGTCCCTTCTCCAGATTTTGATGCCTTGCTGTGCTGCATTTCTTGAACTAGTTGGACAAGCCTATCTGTTCCGTCTGAACCCAGTCCACAATCACTATAACTATAGTGGCACTACAAAAGAAGTCGAATAGAAAAACATTACTTACAATGATATGTCAGATTCATATAAAAATCTGAGCTTTTGAAAACGACTTTGATCCTTTTTAAATTGAGAAGATTATTAAACAGCAAATCAAAAGTTTCTATATTACGAGTAAAAACCAACAAACACAAGTATTAGTTTCAGAAGAAATTCTGTATCTGATTCAATTTGTTGTCCCTGCGGCTTAATCGAGGATTTGATGTTCTCTACATATTAACGCTATAAGATTTTGCCGAGAATAACCTTCAACTAATCCTTCAATGAGACTATTAATCTTTCTTACAACAAGAAAAAGCTACGTTTCAGTGTAAGCTTACTATATCTTCCTTCAGAATTGCTTCTTTTCGAAAAATAAGGATAAAATCTAATTATGATTGCCCTTGCCTTTGAATCTCACAGCTCAACATGTTATTCCAGAGCACTGAAAGGCCAGAAACTAAGCTTACTATATCTTCCTTCAGAATTGCTTCTTTTCGAAAAAAACAAGGAGAAAAGCTAATTATGATTGCCCTTGCCTTTGAATCTCACAGCTCAACATGTTATTCCAGAGCACTGAAAGGCCAGAAACTAAGCTTACTATATCTTCCTTCAGAATTGCTTCTTTTCGAAAAAAACAAGGAGAAAAGCTAATTATGATTGCCCTTGCCTTTGAATCTCACAGCTCAACATGTTATTCCAGAGCACTGAAAGGCCAGAAACTGGAATACTGGAACTTAAAAAGGGAAATACAATATGGGATATATATCCAGATACCTGATACAATAGCTCTCCGAGAGCAGTCAGTTGATCATCTGAAGTTGCAGATGTTAGCAGTGCTTTAAAGGCCTGTCAGTTCAAAACATCACTCATATCACATATATTCTGCACATTATGTTGAATAATAGTTTAATATTGTTTAGCATTAAAAATATCATTCTCATTCCATTGCATATGCAACAATAATAAACATATCCAGTGGCTTCCATTGCATATGCAAGTCTCACAATTCTTTTGATCTTTTTGATGTCCAAACAGTGATTCCTAGCTATTCTTTTCTTCTCTCTCTCTTTTCTTGGGGGGTGGGGGGTAAGGGGGGTGGTGTTATTTTTGTTAAACTTCGCAAACACACAAGTGCTGGATGGCGGTATTCCTTGTGTTCTTGTCCTTACATTGAGGCCATAAACATTTGCACCTCTGTATCCAAGTATATCTTTTCTAGGGAGCCAGTTCCACCTATATAATTGTCTTCTTCCAAGTATGTTCTTCTAACAGATTTACTGGCTCAGATTTCTCTTTAAAAAATCCGGTTTCAGAAGTCGTATCTTCATTCTGCTGCAATATTTTGCTTTATTTTGAAGTCTTCAATTTCTTGGCCATAATGTAACCAGCTCTCCATCTTGTAACGTTGATGTCTAGCATGTTATCATTTAAAGAAGTCCATTTTATGATCTAATTAAGTGTTAAACTATTTGGGCTAAAAGTAAATATTTTGTTAATATGGGGGTCAATTTGAATAAGAAATCCCATAAACCTTTTCATATGTCTGATGGAGTCTTATTGAAGAGGTGTTTTTTAACCTGAAAAGGTGCTTTTAGAATTTTTAAATTGAATGGTCCCTAAATCGGAAGACAACGTTCTTTTCTTCGCTCCATCTCAAAAAAGAAACTCAAAAAAAAATTATCACGACACGGACCTAGGGTCTAGAGGTGACACGGTGAATGGGAACATCACACTCTCTAACCTTCTAACCTTCAACTGATGATACCCGGAACAGATATCGATCTTTGAAAAGTGAGTAGCCTTTGTTTATATTGTGTTTTGGATGCTAGTTTGTTGCAACTTCCATCTTTTTCTTTAAGAAATAATGGACGATAAAGGTTTTGCATCTCCTATTATGTTTCAGAGGTGCAGTAACACTTGCAAATTGCAATGAGACAAAAGTCCAAACCACTCTATCTGTTCCCCTAAAGATATGAATCACCTAGACACAGAACAATGTCCTCCCTCATCAACTATGGGTACAATGTAAATTGGTCATCATTTGATTCATTTGTATAAACCATAAAATCCTATGAACGTTCAGAAACCAGGACATCAAAATCTAAAAACATTCAATTACAAGAAATAAATAGTAAAACTGTAGATACGATATAAAGAAGAAAGAATGTTTCAAATATTTCAATAACAAATTTCCACTTCAAGAAAACTTACCGTCACACGGAAGTTCTCGTAAATAGGGTGTCTGGCAGCTGCTCTGACCCCATAATTACGTGTTTTGTCAATTGTCGTTACCGGATCATGGTGGTCGGTGTACTTTCCGATAAATGACTCACCAATTAAAGAATCAGGAAGCATCTTGGCATACATAGCCTCATATCTACAATAGCAATCTCATTTATGAATTATACAACCCAAGAGATCAAACCGATTGTAACAGCCACAAACAAGCCAAGCAACCCCAAGACATGATGCTCTTATTGTTAAGTGTGTCAACAATCTATCTTTTATTTTTTCACCCTAGTTAAAGTATGAATGAATTCATTGTGGAGGACAAGGAACACATTTGTCTTTTTGACCAAGAAAGGAATTTAAATGGGAGGAGAAAGGGAGCCATGTACTGTAAAAATTGGCACCACCACTGTCATGATTTTACCTGTGAGGTGAAAGATTGCATAAGTAATCTAATGAAGCTTCAGCTTCAAGTAATTCAATGCCACCTTCCTCTGAATCATCAGGGTGACTGCCATTGGTTGACAAGGACTGTGACAATAGTGTTGATGCAGTAGACCTGATGATCTCTCGGCCCATAAAGGCACCAATCCTCACGGATCCATAATCTGCACCTCCAACGCTGCACAGTGGTGGGTAAATCTTAAAACATGGATGGAGAAGAAGAGTGCATATTTATGTTTTGCACATCAACAGAACATAAAGTGAGTAGCTGGTTTATGCTAAATATGTTAACTCAATGAAGCTTAAGAAAGAGTTAGTAACTAATCAATACATTTAGTATCAATGTTGTTTCCTGTGGGTATTCTTGAATCAGAACAAATTTTCCTCAATCTTCACCATTTGCATGCAGCCACGCTGAAGATTTGGTTTCTTTCCTAGGAATTTTATATTACGCTTATGTGACTTGCATGTGGACTGAAACTCAATTTTCCACTCCTAAAGATTTACAAGCTTTCCAGGAGCTTTGGCAGTTTGATGGTTCAATTTATCAATTATTAAAAGAGATGACCAGAAAATTATGCACTGTGAGATTGAGGGGGTTAGTTCAGAGGAATGGGAATATTAATCCACTCTTTTTGGAGGTGTCAGCACATGCAGACCAGGTCAAATATCTTGTATTGCTTATTTTATTTTTCTATTCTTTCTACAATCATTCTCATATCAGTTCTAATCTAGTATTTTCCATCATTTTTTCCCTATTAATGTTTCACAGATGATGTATTTCCTAATATTTTCATGACAAAGTTGGACTAACCGGCCTTCTATTTTCCAACTGATTGAGTTTTCATTCTGGAACTTGAAGATGATTATCACTCAATCATGAAAGACATGAAGGATTTTAACGGTTAAAACAGATAAAAAGAAACTGATTTTGGGTATCAGAAATTTCAATAATGCAGTCCGATGGAGCATGCATCTTTATTGCAAGAAAATACTGCAGGAAAGTGCAAAGCATGTTAGCTTGGCATCCATCAACTCAAATCCCTGAAGCTAGACAAGCAGGGTTGTTTTTATTTTAAAGGAGGAAAAAAGGTACAGGGAAAAAAATAATTAAAACTGATACCTGTGCCTTATTCCTGAATCAATCCCCCATACTCTTATATGACCAGGGATATCCACTAGACCTAACACCTCGGCAGGCTGCAATAATAGAGAGCTGATCTTAGTCATTCACTAAACATCAATTCAGTAAAATGTTATCAATTACTGGGTCAGTACCTGACAAATCATTGCAAGAAGTTTGTTGGCTTCACCGCATGCAGAAGTCATCTGATCCATTACACCACATGGCGCTCCAACTACATGGTTTTCTACCTATCATCAAATGACTGACAAATCAGGTACTGCCCAATTATCGAACGTCAAACAATTGGAAGACAAAAATCATCAATTGGAAGCCCTAGAGGAATAGTACCTTTTGGCACAATAATGCAAGCTCCCTTGGGCTAATATTCAACCCTGGAAAGCAAAAACTTAAGATTATGGAGAAATATCAAGAGTGTTCAAATTTCTATGGATCATTTAAAAGGGGGAGCTTATATATTGTTAGACCAAAGAAAATTCAATATCTTTTATTTCTTTGAGGAAACCTTAACAAAGGTGTCCAAAAAGAAGTGATATTATGGAACTAGTCACACCTTTTCCTAAGGAGAGCTTTTTCCCTGGCTATTTTGCTAGGGGTAGTCCAGGTAGATATCTACCGAACTCATGATATTTTGTCATGAAAATAGCAGCATCACATTAATCTTAAAGGGACAGATAAGAATTAACAAAAATTTTCTTTCCAGGTTGTTCAGATTTTGATGACCAAATTTATGATTCTGTATGTTTCACTAAACAATTGCTTCGTCCGTTCTTTATACTACATCATGTCACTAGTGCTGTGAGTGGGAAAAAGGGTAGAAAGAAATGAGACATAGTGATGTACACAATTTTGTCTAACTCTTTACAAGTAGCCATGTAAAGTGCATCGATTGCTCTTAATTTTTCAGAAGCATTTTTATATGAACTAGCTTTTTGCCAAAGTCAACCAGGCATCATGAACGCTTTCATGCTTCACACAAAAATATATCACCAGGCTGTCAGTATCAATGTGTGCATCACTTGACAATTAATCCTGCCATTTTTTAATCCAGTTGTTGGAGATACAACTCACCCCATAAGTTTGTAACATTTGAAATAACAACCATATGTTCGACAAGCCGATCTCGTGTAATTTACGTCAAACATTATTGAGCTGTTGGAAGAGAAATGGAAATTAAGTAGTTATATCAAGGAATGACTTTATTAAGTCATCTTAATTAATAGATGGAAGTTAGAGGCCGAGGGCTGCCTTTAATCAAAAATCTTAAGTGATGGATTTACTACTAGAAAGTTTTGATATAGTCTTATTTATGTACTGACTTGTGAGGAGTCCCAGATCCCACTTGTGGGATTCCACTGGATACGTTGTTGTTGTTGACTTGTGAGGAGTATATCTCCCAATATATTTGGCATTAGAAGACATATAAGATATAAATCAAAGGTCTACAAGTCTGGTTTCTAATGCACCAAACTGTTTGCCAATGCGACATTTGAGTAAAAAGTTATAACCATTTACCGTAGGTTGTCCGAAAAACCGGGTCATTGATCTGGGTCGGGTTTGGCTGCCTTTCAAGGGCACTTGTTGACCTTCAAAAAGATAGCTTTCACCATTTCTCAACGAAAAACGTCCAGCAGCCATGTAAGAGTCATCCAAGACCTTTGGGGTAAGAAAACACACCCTTCTAGCTTGATTCTTCCTTGGCTCATGTTCAGAGAAAGGTTCTCCTTGTCACAAGCCGTTTTGTGCTATTTCTTTATCATTTTTCATTGTGGTTGAAGGAATTTCGTGTGTCAACTAGTTTTAGTTAATTATATGGTTGAGACACTTTGGAGTAATGTTCTACACCTGCTTTGCTAACAATCACACAACTTAAAGACAAAAATCGATTCCTACAACGTAGGCTTTGTTTTAGTGCATTTTCTTGAAGTTGTGGAGTTGGGATTGTGTTGGACCCTTGAGGCAGATTGTTTTTCTCAACAAATGGAGATTTTTTGGTTAAGGTATGTTTCCTCGAATCAACTCCCTCATGTTTCTACATATTTTTTGTCGTTTTATCAGACTTTGAACTGACGTTTGAGAGCCATGGCTGCAGGCAGCCTAGATGTTGTGTTGTTCTGAGTTGTTTTGATTTGTATATTGATTATATTAGGGCTGGGATATTGGTGCTCCAGTTTCAGGGTTTGCTCACGGAGCTTATTGATTGAACGGTGTGAGGTGCACCTTGATATTGGCTGTTTTGAGATTATGACCTGGTTTGCTGATGGACTGGTCATGATGACGATCTTAACACCTTATCGGTTGGTTATGGTTCAGTCCTGCAGCTTGGTTGATCTTGCATTATTACATTATGCTTTGTTTGTCAAGCATTTTGGAGGAAGCTTTGGGGATTCAATTGAAAAGTATGTTAAGGATATTTCCTTCTTTCGGTATGTCTCCTTAAAGCTTAGGAGCAATAAAGGTTGCTATTGTTGATGTACTAGTAGTCATAATTGTTTGTGGTTGGCTGGCCAATTGGTTATATTCCTCCCTAGGTCAGTATTCATACGGTGTTGGTAGTGGCACTACGTTGGATATGACTTAGAAACTATTCGTATAGGTTGTTTATATCTAAATTGCTTGCTTTTAGCCTATGGAATTGTTACTGCCGCCCTTGGGGCTATTGTGATTTGCTGCAGGAATGTGATCATCGCCTAGGAAGGATATGAGTTTCCTAGGGGACTATATTAATGCCTAAGAAGGCCATGTGTTGCCTATGGGGCTATGTTGCTACCTAAGAAGGCTATGAGTTGCCTCTATATTGGTGCCTAAGAAGGCCATGTGTTGACTATGGGGCTATATTGATGCCTAAGAAGGCCATTTGTTTCCTAAGGGGCTATATCGTTGCCGAAGGGGGCTATGAGTTGCCTACGAGGCTGTATTGATGCCTAACAGGGATATATGCTTCCTACAAGGCTATACTATTGCCTAAGAGGGCTATGTGACTGCCTACGGGGCTAGGAGGCTACTGATGGGGGTATTTAGACTAAATTGGTACTTCCTGATGGGGGCCTAGACAGGTAGTTTTGTCTATTGTTTGTACCTACTAAGCTTATGGGGGCTTGGTTAAGTTATTGATTATTTTGATATGCTTAGATTCAAGAGCGGATTGATATGCTTACTTCCCTTGAGTATATTATGATATCTGTTTATTTAGATTATTGCCTTTCATACTTGGAACAGTATTTTGTACTGATGCCCATTGCTTGTGGGTGCTCATGCAGGCCCCAATAGATAATCCGATAGACCTCCTAGCAGCACGACTGACTTCTAGCAGGTTGGCCAGCCCCTTTCTTCCGGAGCTGCCAGAGTTTTGAGATTTATTGACTTTTGTTGTATATGTTTTTTCAAGTAGGCTGGGGGGCCTTACCCGCAAAGCTCTCCTACTCTTAGAGGCTTGTAGACTAGTGTGTGGGTTGTATAGCTACATAAAGGGCCATGTCGGCCTAGTTGTTGGTTAGTTGAACTGTTGGGAATAGTTATCTCCTCTACAGAGCTGTTGACAGGGGCCTTGCGGCCGATTGCTTAATATTAGGCCGAGATATACCTGTTTGTTTTCTTGTTTATGGGTGGCTGCTAGGTGTTGGCGGCGAGTGGTTTAGCTCGGCTTTGGCCTAAGTTTTGGCATTAGGTGCCAGTTGTGCCCCTTAAGTTTGGGGTGCGACACAACTTTTGCTACACTTGAAGTCGTTAGATGTTACTAATATAGACAACCATGAGTTGTGTTTCATCGACAGGAATGACCATTTCCTCTCTTAAGGCTAGATGTTTGATAGGTTGTTTTAGTTGGGCCAACCACTCCTCTGTATTACCGTTGAATCTTTCCTAGAATTTATAAGCTCCATAGATCTATGTTGATAGTTGTGATAGCTTTTCTTGCCTTTCTGGAAGCTGATAATTTCTTTGTAATGCTTGCATCTTCCTGATGCTTTTTGTTGATTATATCCTTCTTATTTCATCAAAAAAAAGGAAGGGAGGAGTAGATAAAAGTATCTACACCAGTTAGCTACCCATAAATGTCAAATTTCTTAGAGACCATCCCATGTGTGTGCACATGCTCTTACCCAGTACAAGTTAGCAGTGCATGGTCTACTTGATATGATTCTTCTCGACAAAAAGTATGTATCTCATTATAACATGTGCATACAAAGTCATACAAATTAAATGAGAGTAACTACCATGAGAAGCAGCAATGGCAGACATGCTAGCAACCTCCACAGATGCAGAGGATGACACACCTTTTCCTTCTGGGACAGCAGAAGAAACCTGCAAGTTCATAAAAGGGGCGTCGTATAGATAATAGATTATTTAATCCTTGCTTGTTCAATTGTGCAATTTAAGAACTTCAAACTTCAAAAGACACCAATTATCTATACTGTATTAACAAAAGCATGAAGACCCTTAAAAATGTTGTTTGAACTTTTTGCCCTTCACTAACATACTCTGCTTTAGACAAAATTGTCTTTTCACAATTATTCTTAATTTATTATTTTATCTTTTATTTATTTAGTTTCAGATTCAATTTTAAATTAGAATTTCTATATATTTAGAATTCACTCTTGATTTAACACTATTCTATATAAATAATTGTCTAGGCTATGAAGGAAATATTTAAGACTTTGAAATTAACTAAAATTTTGATTATCAAATATTTTGTTAATAAAAATATGTAATATAACAAATTTAAAAAGGAAAAGATTAACTAAAATTACGTTGAAACATTAAACTGTTTCTTTATATTTACGAGTCTTTTTTAAAATTAAATATTAATTAATTATTTAACTCCCTAAATAATCAATTCTAAATTATTATTTTATGCATTCATAAACTATTGAAATATTTTTATATTATAATTAATTGAATTAATTTTCTCATCTTTGCCCATTCATAATAGATTAAACTATTGCATCAAATTAATAACATTCATTTAATTTTTTTAATATAAATATTGCATTTTTTAATGGCAAGTACTATGTATATATAATTTTTTGATTGACATGACCCATTTGTGCAAAACACGTACACCAAACTAGTTAAGCCATAAATGTAAGAGAGAATTTCAAAGGCCTCCCTTCAGCTTTTACTTCATAATACTAACCTCCCCTTGTGGTTAATGATATTACACTTATCTCCATTATTTAGATTTGTGTAGAGGTATAGGGTGATGTTCGTTAGAAAATCATATATTTTTGTAGGTTTACTTTTTTGGTGTATTCCTCATAGTTTATACATGGAAGTATGTCATCAGAAAAAGGGAATTGAAACAAAACAAAATACTATTACCTGCATAAAAGGGAATTGAAAAAGAACAAAATACCAATATTAATAGCCAGGATGTTCTACCGACCTCTACATGGCCAAAGTTACATTGCCAATGAAATGCTCATTGAGGCAACCCCTATCAGAGGGTTTGACAGGTCAGAATGAAATATTGTGCGTAACAGTCTACATAAAGGGCC
>DF358654.1:93218-104249 GCA_000787875.1 Solanum virginianum
CAGAATGAAATATTGTGCGTAACAGTCTGATCTATGACATCATCAGTGGATATTATGGCGTGCTATAATCTTTTAGTTACCAGAGAGTTCAACTAAGAAAAGTTTAATTTGGGATGAAATTATGTTCATATGAAAAGGAGACTAGTGGACATAAGCAGTTCATACTATCAGATGTTAAGGCAGATGTTACCAATTGTAATGAGGTCTTAGCAAAAATTAAACTAAACATTATGTTACATTAAAAGAAATACAAGGAGTAGACCAAGGCAAATACATTGTATCACCATTCAATGGCAGACCACTTTACCCTTCCCAGACCCTACTTTGTGAGATTTATTGGGTATGTTGTTGTAGCACTATTCAATGGCAGTGCATAGAAGAGAGACAGAGAACCATCGGCATAATTTCAGTTAGTAATAGATATATAGACAAAATAGAAGAAAGCAAGGCAATGAGTAATGGACTTGGACTGACCAGCATACTGATACTATTCTCAAAGCATATGCCAAGCTCCTTCATCAAAACTAGTACTGTGCCAGCAACATATGCAGCCCATCTAAAATTGGACTGAAGTTAGTATTACACAAGGATAGACATTCAAGAAGGGAAAATGTAGAATGGGGGAGTGATAAACCTTTGGGAAGGATCTCGGGAAAAATACTGCCTTGCTTTCTCATAAGTTATGGGTTCATCCCCTTCCAGGAAGTCTGATAAGTCCATGTCAAATGTTGGACCGCGATTGCTCAGTTCTGAACCATATGACACCTATTGTTGCACAAATTGGTAAAGCTTCAAGAGAACGATAAACGAGTGCAGTAAAAACAGCTAGACTATTGCAATTGTTTAGATTTCTGATACTGAGAGCTTGAAACTGCTGGTTTGCTACCCAATCCAACATAGAAATAGGCAACAAATCTGTATCACATTTCAAAAAGAGGGACACAATTTCTTTGTGCGTCTGCAAGTGTGAGAGATTCTAGTACACCCCAAAATTGCACACGCGACTTGGTTCCATTGAAGTTAAAATAGATGAAAACAGCCAACTGCACCCAATAGCAGACTATAGTGAGAAATTCATACAATTTGAAGCACAGGGGTGGGGCCTTGCCCTTTGTCCTGCTGCCGAGCCAGAGCATGCTTCCAAAGCCTCTGTTCGCTGGGGTGTATCTTTTGAATAGCAACATGACAGGCTTCTCTAATTGGCATCTGCAGCAACAACATCAAGTGAACAACAAAAACATCAGTCTTTAAACTTCAGCGAACATACATGTCAAGTAAAAACAACTAACAAACCATAAATAAGTATGTATACGGAAAAAATAACGAGATAACATTAAATACACAACGGTAGGCAAACAAAGAAAATTGGAATGTCTCAGTTGTGGAGTGACAGGTTGAAGAAGCCAAGAAATTGAGGATTAATATGTATAATTAACACATTTGTATAATGAAAACAACCAGATGCATAATGCACAGACAACAGTAGACTATTCTGGCATGTGCTTATGCAAGGAGATTGTCAAATGTTATATAAGATTGAAAAGAAAAAATAATGACACTGAAATAAAATGCCCTACTACTTCAAATGGAGCAAAATGTGACCAATATTTAAATGGTTGGTTTTAAGTTATATTCAGAATGCAAAATGGGCATTCAGACAGCAACTAAGTGGTCAATAAAATAGCAACCGTATACAAATTAGAACCTGAATTAGAAAAACCTTAGAGAAATCATAGCTCAAGCGACATGCTTTAGTCATATCTGAGACCATGCTTTAGATAGAGAACCTAAGAACTAGACCCTATCCATCGGACAAGTTTGAGATGTCTTGAGACAACAGTTGGTCTAATGGACAAGAATAGGCATAACAGAAAGATTAAAAAGAAGTGTAATATAGGAAACCTGTAAAACAAGGCTTCCAGAATAGTCAGCAATTCCACCCATGACATCTAGCCTTCCAGGTGCTCTTGCCACAAAAATGTCTTCCTATATATATAAAATTTAGGCAAGTTAGCCAGGTATGACAGAAATATTCAACAAGATTACGAAAAGTCACCTTTAAAGATTAAAACATTGACTGAAGTATTCAAATTCAGAAGGAAATACTCTGTATCATGGACATACTTAGTGTTATAAAGAAGACCTTCTCTCCCCATAAATAGGTTCCAAGACAAACCTTCAGATTCTAGAGATGAAGCAACTTTGGGGACCAAAGATGCATCAGAACAAAAGGAATATGCTACTGACAGTATACCACATACATTAAGCTTATTCATTCTCCAAACTAACGGGAATGAAACATGATGCCTAAAATAAAATCATTTTCAACAACCTGATGCAGCTAAAAAATATTGTCCCATCATTATCTTTCTGTTTCATAAGTCTTTTCTATCAAAAAGAGACCATCTTATCTTTTAGCTAGAAATAAGATCTACTAGTACTATCTTTTTAGTTGAGAGGCAAAGTTATACTACTTCCATTAGCTTTGAGTTTGAATTTCCCATTTCTTATATTTGCCCCTTGACTTTTCTTCTTCTTTCTTTTGGTGCTATATCAAACTTGGAATTAGCACCCAAGTTTTCATCATGCTGCTGTATTCTGTAGTACCTCCCATTTACTGTATTTGCCACTGGTTTCACAAACTTGTCTGGCACTTCAATTGGTTGTCTGAAAAGGTCCTTATTCAATAGGTGCAAATAGACCAATATATGCTGTTGCGTGGATCATCAATGATGAGATTCATATCAGTATATAGATCTTCTTTTAAAAGATAAATTGATATTATATATATACGTGTGTGTGTGTAAACAAATGTACATACATAGATCTTTTAAGAGTATTGGATTAATTGATTTGGTATTGCGATTTCTAACCCTCTTTAACACCCTTCCTTCCTCCTCCCTTCTCCTATATTTCCCCTCCATTTATCTCCTATTGTTCTCTCTTCTTCCTCTCCCTAGTTGTATCTCTCTCATTCTCTTCCTTCCAAAAGTTCTTTGATTCTCTTTTCCCTCTCTTATGCTTCTATACTCTCTCTTTTCACTCCCTCTATTCTCTTTGTTTATCCCCTTTCTCATTTCTTCTCTTTATATGCACTGTTAAGAGAATAAAAATTATCTACAGGTAAGCATCTTTAAATGTGGGATTTGAAATCTTAAAAGTAAGAAAGGTTACCTGCTACAAGTAAATATCATTAGCTGGAGTAGAATTCTTTATACCGACAATGCAAATTATTTAAACTCTTTGAGGTATTACAGGTGCAGTAAATTTAGGGGAACAATGCATCACTTATTTTTGTGACCGAAATATTAATTGGCTCAATGTTGGATTTAAGCAGCATTATGTGTTCTACTTTACCTCTATAAGGTAATTACAAGTCTCTCTTCTGTTGGGGGTGGGGCTGGCAAGTTGCAGGGTTTAGTCAACAACAACAAACCCTGTATAATCCTATAAGTGGAGTCTAAGGAGGGTGGTGTGTAAAAAGACCTTGCCCCTACCTTGTGAAGGTAGAGAAGCTGGGGTGACAAGTTGCAGGATTAGTCAAACAAATAAAATTACATAAGAGAGTTTGGCATGAAATGAAGACAACCTCCCAATTGAAGAGACGACCAGCAGCTTTCCGCTCCCTAACGGTGTGCTTTCCTGTTTTTGTTGGGGAATCAACCAAGGCATCCAGTCCTGCCAAGCTCTTCAAGAAACTCGAGGTATCTGACAGACCAAGAAAATCTCCATGGAGAATCTCAAAGTCTTGAGGAAATCTAGACAAGAAAATCAAAAACATTAAACCCTAATAACAATCAGCAGTTATTCTGTTAAATGCTGAACAAATGGGATGTCTGAAGAATTACGAGTCTGCTAGAGAGTTGTTTTCAGCTGTTACAGCAGTAGGTGATCCTGTACGAAGACCAAGTTCACTTTCTGCATTTGCATACCAATCTGGAATGCAGAGGTCTCTTCCAGGAACTCTTTGCAACTGATATCCAAGAACTATGGCATCACGCAGTCTCCTTGGCCCACTCAACTAAAAGTCAATACTAGCAAATCTTAGAATATAACTGGGTATAAATTTATTGTTTAGCTCATGCATAATTCTTAATCAAGATAGACAAGATAAAGAATAATTTTATTAGTCAACACAACTTTACCTTGTCTAGTGTATAATTTTTACCATAAGCTGTATCCTGTAAAATGCGAGCTGCAACTTCACCACCATTAATTCCTCCTTCATAGCATGGATTCAGAGTCATTGCACGTTCGAGGTAAGGTCTCCAGTGTCCAGTAAGTAAATCTCTTCTGATCATCTCAACACCACCTTGATAGTACTAATTAAAATCATAGGCTTTAATTACAGTAACTAAACAAAACCTTGAAGCAATAAAGAAAAACTAACTAACGAAAGAAGCTTTTGCCAATATACCCCACCTCAAGCATATTTCTGAGAAATGGTTCTTCATTAAAATAGTCTCTACGGACAAATACAAATGGTAACTTGTATGCCAGGGCCTCACTGACAGTACCATATCCAATTTTTCCTGGAACAGAAGAATATTCAGAAGGCTTTACTGGAACAGTTTAATTTTCAACCGAGCATTTCGGTGATGCAACATGCAACTAACCTAGCATGCAGTCTGACGCTGCCATCAGATCCGGGGTATATGCATCTTTTGCAAGATTCACAAAATTTGGAGGTAGCTTCTCGCTCTCAGAGGCACCACAAACCTGAATAGACAGGAAATATGTCAAATTTAATCGTGCAAGGAAAGAATATAATCAAACTGAAACAAACTCTCGCTCTCAGAGGCACCACAAACCTGAATAGACAGGAAATATGTCAAATTTAATCGTGCAAGGAAATAATACACGTGCTTAAAAGTAGAGATCATATACCAGACACAACCAACCAGTTGGCAAGTACTCCTCCTTCAACTTCCAACCTGCAGGCTGCAAATGAAAAAGAAGCATCATTCTAGTACTGATATGTTAATTATAGGATATTTCTATTAGTGAGAAGAAGATGTGTAAGTCAATATCGGAATGACAAAATTGATATAACCTCTGCCCTAGATGTTTTTTCCTTCACTCTCACTTTTGAAATGCCGAAAGAAGAAGATGTGTAAGTCAATATCGGAATGACAAAATTGATATAACCTCTGCCCTAGATGTTTTTTCCTTCACTCTCACTTTTGAAATCCCGAAATAAGATCTTATTTACTCCAAAATTACCCTTTTTAGCATGAACATTAATGAACTGAAAAACAATGGACAAGATAAACTTTCCCAATTTATACAACATTCTTTCTGTTTTCGGATATATCTCAAGTTATCTGATAGCATTGCATTAATTATATCATGTTATATCAAGTTTTACAGGATGGTGGTTAGACCGTCCTTGCTATATGGAGTGGAGTGTTAGCCAATCAAAAACTCACATGTCAAGAAGATGCAGGTCGCGGAGATGAGGATGTTGAGATGGATGTGTGGACATACTAGGAGTGATAAGATTAGGAATGAGACCATTCGGGAGAAGCTAGAGGTGGCCCCTGTGGCTGACAAGATGAGGGAAACGAGACTGTGATGGTTTGGACATGTGCAAAGGAGAAGCACCGATGCCCCTGTTCGGAGCTGCGAGAGGTTGGATTTAGGAGTTACTCGGAGGGCTAGAGGTAGATTGAAGAAGTATTGGGGGAGATGATCAGGCAAGATATGGTGAAACTTGATCTCACCGAGGACATGACCTTAGATAGGAAGGAGTGGAGGTCGCGAATTAGAGTAATATGTTAGTAGGGTTAGGTTGTTGTCCGGCTATGGGGTAGTAGGGTATTAGGTTAGTCATGCCTTCATATCTTGCGTTGCCATTATTCACCTTATATATGTTAATTGCATTGTATTTGCATACCATCATGTGTTTTTAGTACGAATTGCTCTTTTATTTACTTTTCTTTTTCCTTGTCTTCCATATCTAGTTTATTCTGCTCATGGGTTTTTGAGACAAAGGTTCCAGGAAACCGTCTCTCCACCTCTATAAGGTATTGGTAAGCTCAGCATACATTCTACCCTCCCCAACCGCACTTGTGGGATTCCACTGGGTATGTTGTTGTTGTTGTTGTTATACAACTTTCACAACAATTCAAGTACAATTAACTAACCAGATTAATAATTAATGTTATTAACTCTTTAACAATTGTTGCAGCATTTCTTCCACTACTGCTTCTAATACTCTAGTCAAACTAATGTCTAAAACTAGTCCAACATTAAATGGGAAAGAGGGAGTATGCTTCAGTCATAAGTTAATATTATGTTTTCCATCAACCTGAAAATGTTTTAGGATCATCTTGCTATTGAAAACTATACTCATTGTTTGGGCTTCTTTTTGTGGAACGGGCATAATGGTAATACTGATAAACTACTCTTTGTTTGTCTTTTGATGACAAACTACTCTTTGTTTGTCTTGTCAAACTATATTACTAAATTTTCTAATTTGCAAATCAATATTACTTACTTCAAAGCACCAAGACCATGAACTGAACCAATCATGGGTGAACCACTCTTCAATATCAAAAGAAATTAAACACGAACTGATTAAGGAACAACAAACAAGAACACGATGATAAGCAATCTTGGCAAATTGTCAAGGAAAAAATGGAAACAAATCTAGCAACTAAATTCAGTCTACAGCCAAAGTTTCTAGACAATTTTTTAGTGCTGTTGACATACTTACTAGATGATTTAGTCAGAGATCTGTAGACCCACCTGTCCACCAAAATTCAGAATAACAACCATCACATCCTCCCCAATTCCAAGTTCTTCCCGCACCTACAATAGTGACAATATACTAACGTCTTTAGATACATATTTTACAATTATTCTAGCTCTTTCGAGTAAAGACTGAAAATCATGTTACTGACCTCTTTACGAGACTTGTGCAATCTCCTTACAACCAATGGCACGTCAATTATATCACGAAAAGCAGGCACTGCATAATTAAGAAATTAACCTATAGTTGATGAAGAGCAGGAAAAACAAATTAAACAACATTTTAGTATGTGGCACACCAACATACTTGGACAGTATCCGGGCAGTCGAATAAGAAATTCACAATGAGAATAGTCCTCTGCAATCTGCATTAGACATAGAGCCACAAAAAAGGAGAGATATTAACATTTTGGAAGAATATAATCAAACTGAAACAAACTTAGACAGTAGCAGTGGGACAGTTATCATAATGCGTTATCAAGCTAAAATAATAATCCCATTGAAGTTAAAACCTGAAATATACATATTTTTCAGGTTATTTGCTAACACTTCCAAGAAACCGTAGAAAGAAAGTCACTAATCAAGATCAGTTATTTTCTTCCAGCTCTACTAGTTAATCTCTCAGATCTCACCTGCCACACTATTGACCTATGATTATTTCCAGCTGCCATTACATATTCTGCATAGATGAAGTCCCAGCTACACGAAAGAAATAATGGCAGGTATACAAGGGTTATTTACTTAACCTTGATCTACTAACGAATATAATGACAACAAACAAAAGGACGTACTCAATCAATTGCCAGGAATCATCACAAATAAGAGCATCAAGTTATAAAATAGCTTACAAGGATTAATCCAAAATATAAAATAATCTTCAGGACTTAAAAAGGATCAGGGATATAAATAATCTGGGTGTTCCGTTCTAAACCTCAAATCAAAGAAGCATGCAGCATATTTCACTTGAGCTTCATTTGCCTGAACAATTGTTGTATCATTACACACACTCCATTTCACCCAAAAAAAGGCCAAAGAAGATATGAAGTAAAAAGGGAGTTAAGCATGAAAACCTGAAGTTGGTGATACAAACAGATGGAAGTCCAGCATCAGCTGCGGCCCTGCAAGCAACTGGAACAACATCTGATACCTGTTTCCAGCATACATAGACATAAACATCATATAATTCCTCCAAATCCCTCGGAGAGACGTAACAAGAAAAGGCAAAAAACACTTCTTGGAAATAAGAGAAAAAAATTCCCCTTCTTACTTGCCGTTTTAACTATGAACAAGCAGATTTATAGTAGTACGACAGAGAGCAGTGGACAAGAATATAGTGCTAAGACAAGGTCATATATCTCCTAAACCAAGCTTCTGAAAGAAAGAAATGATACCTTCCTATATACTTATTCCACAAAACAGTGATTACGTCACAAAAGTAGCGCTAAGACAAAATCGTTATGACCTAAGCTAAGCAAAGCCTCTGAAAGAAAACAATACCTTTCAACATTTTTATTCGATTCACTTTTACTTTCGCATATCTATTTAACACCAGTGACTAGTAACAACTTATTGAGTTAAAAGAATGCCAGCAAAGTACTTTTAATTTGTCCTTTGATGAAATAAGAGCAGCAATTCTTTTACCACAAAATCTGCCTTGATGGATTTCAGCCACTCCACTTCTGTTGCCAAAATAGATGCACGTGGCACAACAGCAGTCTCAGAATACTGAAGCAATAAAGTTGCACATACAACGATTAAACCAGTCAAGCATAATGTCTCATTTAGCAATATAAGAAAGAAAAACTCCAATGGAATAATCTTCACAAAAAGGGCCTAGGGCAGCGGGTATACCTTCTCTAGTGAGGCAAGACGATCCACTGTCAATGCATCAGCTTGAACTGCTCCACAATCTAACAATACCTGCAAAGTGTTACATAATGTTTAAAATAGTTTTTTTTTTTTTAAATCATTAAAGAGGTAAATTAGGAATTCTTCAGCGAGGGAGCATGAAAATCAACAGACCTTGCGAAGAAAAAGTCGAGGAGATTGTATCTCGGATGTAAAGACAAAGGCAGGTGCACCAGTGACGACATGAACATCATGCCCAGCTAGGATGAGATTTCTAGCGACCTAAGCAACAGAAAGTTCACATTCATTGGGATAGAAATAATTTCCATAATGCAAGATGATAAATCAAGATTTAAACCACAGATGACGCGCAGGATAATTGTATGATCTTCTGATGTACCAACTGTATACAGATTTATACCATGTAACATCACAACCAAAGGACCATGACGTATAGTAGAACATCACAATCAAAGGGACAGCTATCTATAAGTTAAGATAAGTGGGTTTCTGCACTTTAACAGTGCCCTTAATAATTGCTTCTGTTAATTAACCAACGCCATTTCCCGTTTCCCCTTCTGATAACTTCTAATAATCCCATTGAAGTTAAAACCTGAAATATACATATTTTTCAGGTTATTTGCTAACACTTCCAAGAAACCGTAGAAAGAAAGTCACTAATCAAGATCAGTTATTTTCTTCCAGCTCTACTTTTCTGGTTCAGCTTCTTCTCTCAGCAACTAAGTAGATCATCAAAGTAATGAAATCATGAGCAAAATGGTTCTCAACTCTGTCCCTTGAAGGAAAATCCATGATCACAGAAAGCAACAACCCAATTGACCAATTTTAGAAACAAAAAATCACCCAAACAAAAATAAGAGTCAAAACCAGTTATTTTTCCACCTCCATTTCAGTCAATGATCAAAGTAATGAAATATCACATGCAAATGGTTGTTTCTTGGGTCTCAATAAGATCATAGCCCCTTTGATCAGAAAACAGAAATGGAACTTCAATAAAAATTCATTCTCAAGAGAAAGTCAAGAACAACCCAATTTATCAACAGATAGTCCATTTCAGGAAAAATACAAAGATAAGGGTATTCCCAAGATCACATTTTTAGACTAAAAAGAGATGAAAAAGAAAAAAAGGAAGACAAAGGGACCTCAACAACTCGAGTGGCATGTCCAAATCCATGGCCAGTGACATAGTAAGCAAAGACAAGAGGGCGTTTGTTGGACTCCTCAGCATTATCAGTTCCCATATTTCTTGATTTCTCAGCAAAAATTGTTAAGCCCCAGAAAGAAGGAAAGACAGAGCTTCACAATTGTAAAGTGGTATTGCAAGATTACTTGTTGGGGTGTGTGTAATTGGTGAAAATTGACATCAGCTGACGCTCTCGGCCTTATCCCTGTCAGTTATTGTGACTCAGCAAATCTGTTAGAATGACTCCACATATTATGGGATATGTTTGGGAGAGAACCATACTGCCCCGATTCCATTATTTTTATACAATAATAAATCATGTTATTTGTCGAACAAATACTATTACATTACTATTAATACAATAATAGCATATTAAAGTTATCCCAAGAGGAATAATAACATATTAAAATCATTCTTTTTATTGTATGAAGTTCCCAGGAAATACTCTTTCTACTTCTATAAGGTAGTGATAAGGTTTGCGTACATTCTATTCTTCCCGGACCTCACTTGTGAAATTTTACTGGGTATGTTGTTGTTGTTGTTGTTGAAATTTCATAGTTACAACGTGTGTCGCACCTAGATTCACTCTTATTTTTATTTAACCTTACAAATAGTTCGTTATAACTTCTTTTTAACTATATCTCTATCATTTTGTATTTTAATTTTTTTCCCAATATATATTCCATAATTAAGGAGCATTTTTAGTGCTTACCTTTTAAATTATTGAGGATTACTTCACGTACTTAGTTGGTTAGTTGTGATCTCTTTTTCAAAATAATAATAATAATATTTTTTATTATATTTTAATTTTAATTTTTTATGTGATATGTTTAAGGCTACAAAATTAAAGGATATTTGTTATATTTGTCATATATTTAATTTAGAACACAAAATCAAAAAGTTCTCTTTATTTTCTTAAATTTCATACTAAGTTAAATCAGATCATTATTTTTAAAACGAAGGGAATATTTATTTTAATTGCAATTTAAATTTTATTATATCGATTAAATTCATATCATTATATAATATGAAATGTCTTATTTTATATAACAATTAATTTAGTACGATTGAATCATTACATTATCTTGTTTTCTATTTGCTTATTATCTAATAATTTTATTTTTATAAAAAGTCTACCCTGTACTCTACTTTATTATAGATGTATAG
Organism: Solanum virginianum; assembly: GCA_000787875.1. Taxonomy (NCBI): domain Eukaryota; kingdom Viridiplantae; phylum Streptophyta; class Magnoliopsida; order Solanales; family Solanaceae; genus Solanum; species Solanum virginianum. The sequence continues at coordinate 104,191 of DF358654.1, forward strand.
CCTGTTTGGCCAAGCTTATAAAATCTGCTTATTTGGAAAAGTACTTTTTTTAAAAGTAG
>DF358654.1:104520-140619 GCA_000787875.1 Solanum virginianum
TCTGCTTCTGCTTTTGGGAAAAAGCTATTTTTTTTAGCTTCTCAAAAACTGCTTCTGCTACTCCATAAAAGTACTTTTTTTTTCTCCAAAAGCTTGGCCAAACACTTCACCTTTTTTTAAATAAGTACTTATTGAAAAAAATAAATACTTTTGGGGAGAAATAAGTTTGGCCAAACAGGCTAGTATTCTTTAAATTATTAATAAAATATATGACATATTATAACGAAAAAAAAAAGATACAATCAGCTAATAATACAATATAATATAATACGATAGATAATCACCTTTCAAAAAAGGTACATGATAGTTTACCTATTGTGATAGGTCATCCCTATTAATTTGTTCACATTTCCTAATTGGAAAGATGTACCAAGTAGGTTTATTTGATTTACTTTTCTTGATTTGGTCATATATATTTATGGCATTTAAATCGTTTTATTAATCAACCATAAGTAGGTGGGCGTTAGGTAATACTCAATTTAGATTCCATTGCCTTAATTGATTAACCTATTAATATTCTCCTCTGTCTCTTTTATATGTCGGTTTTACTATAGATAGATGATCCTTAATATATGTTATTTCACAAGCAAAATCAATGTATAAATGATATTTTTCTTCCTATTTTACCCTTTATAGTTTATGAGCTTTGAAAAGATGTATATAACCGGCTAGAAGAACTAAAAAAATAATTAATAGACATTAAATAAGAGCAAGATAGTAAAATTATTTTTTGCCTTAATGCAAATGCAATAACAAAAGATGACATATAGATAGGAACGGATTCACGTGTTGGGTTCCGAATGTTCGAGCACCCATTGACCTCAAAAAAATCTGTGTATTCATACAGAAAATATGCAAAAATAGTATAAATATAAGATTAAGCATCCACTGAACCAAAAATTTCATGAATGCAATAATTCTCTATATGTTGCCAACGTTTAGGGTGAGTTGCCAGATGCTGGTTCGAATTCCTACTAGTTACCTCTTTGAAAGAATAAGTTTCATGCAAATTAAGAAAAAGACTCTCTTAGCCCCCTAAGAGGAAAAAAAGTAACTTCATAATTTGTGACTACTATTAATAAGTCTTTACAAGTGCATATGTCATGGTCAACGTGTACTTTATAGGAATTATTGTGAAGTTTAGGATAGTTTAGTTAATTCAATGTCATTTCATGCTGCTGCTGATTGTATTTGCTGCTCTGCAAGTTGAATGTGTCTGTTATTTAGACAAAAAACATCATGACAAAATATTTTATTTCCACTGATATCCCCACTCCTGAAATCATTTTATCCTTTACATGATGATGGGCTCACTTGCCGGTTGCCAGCCACCTTTGTCTTTCATTTTAAATATTTATAAGATACAAAATTTTAATTGATTTTTTGAAAAGAATAATATAAATTATAATAATTAGCAATTTAAATTATTTAAAAGACATGTAAAAAGAGGTCAAATTTTGAAATTTTATATGTGCCACATCAATTGGAACAAAAGAATTAATATATATTATTAAAAAAATAAATAAAAAATACTATAAATTACAATAATTAATAACTTAAAGAACAATTAGAAAATTTTTAATTTTTGTTTGTCTGTGAGATGTATAGTTTTGAATTATATCCATTCTTCACTGTATTATTTTCACAGTTTATTCAACTATCTAAAAGATAGAATATAGAAAGAAAGAAAAAAAAGTGCCATGATTGTGAATTGCATGCAATGAATTATCTTATGGAATTTATATTTCAGAAAAAGCGAAAATCAAGTTTGGAAAAAAATCGTTAGTATTTAAAAATACTGTTAGTTGGATTTAAAATGCTCAATTTTTCAAACTTAAAGGATCATTTCCGTCCAAAGTAATATAAGGACAAAAATAGACTAAATTGAAAACTTAAAAAGGAGGAAAATGATCAAAATAATCTTTTTATTTTGAGTTAAGATTCAAAGTTATTCTTAAATTTTCATATGATGCACTAATAGTCTCTCATATTTGTAATATTGATCCACTTTTTATACTCCACCAGACTTTTGCCTACTTTTTAACATCGATTTTATCCATAAAATATAATTTTATGTATGGAATGCTTTATCTTTTTTTTGTACCATTAAAAAAAATAATACTTCATCTAAGAGAAGTTGGGAAAAAAGATCTTGTTTTTGAACAGTGGATGGAGTTCCTTTTTTCATCCTATCCCATTCACCGATACTGATCATTGATACTGTAAAAATAGTTTTCTTGCTTTTGTGCTAGCTCATTTTCTAAACAAGTGGCACATACACCCTAGTACATGTTTCTCAACACTGAGGGCACCCCTGAAGAGTAGGGGATTTTGTGACTATCGAAAGGTTCATTTGTCGATTTCACATGTAATAATACAAAATTTTCTTTTCTTACAATGTTATATGTCAAGTTGTTCTTAGTTTAGTTGTAGTAATATTTATATTGAACAAAATAAAATATTTTCTTCCCTTCTTCTTTCACATGGAATTATTATTTTAATATTTCTCCAAATATGTAAAAAAAATGACTGAACATTCCATATATAAAATTATGGACAAAATCAATATTAAAAAATAAATAAAAATTTGCGGGAGGACCAAAAACACACCAACATTGCAAATATGAGGGACTGTTGATATTTCATATGAAAACTCAAAAATGATTTTGAATCTTTAACCTAAAGATAAAGGACTATATTGGTCTTTTTTTTCAAACTTAAAGGACCATATTAGTTAAAAACTTTAAGAAGTGGCAATATAGAAATATTTTCAAAATAGGGGGTAAAAGTGCTTCATATTTGGTTTATTTTCCCACATTTCAAAGGCGTTTTTTGTTGGGATAGGAAAATGTGTGGTTATGGTTGGTTTTTTAGGTGGGATTATAGTGAAAGGAAAAAGCTTTAGCTCAGCTACAATGGCGGTTTCTATGTTCATAGCTGGTAACAGTAATGTGAGGTTGAATTTTCCCATTGTAACGAAGTTGGATAAGGTGCCTAGTGAATCCTTCCGTGGTTTCTCCAAGTCCGTGCATTGTTTTCCGGCAGAACAGCAGGTATTCAGCATTCTGTATATATTACCGATTACATAACGTAATTGTGTGATCGGTTTTCATATTTCATGTAACTGTGTGATTTTTTTCGGTATAATACGCCTTAGCTGTTAATTATGTGTATAAAGTTGAGCAAGTACCCGGGCGTCCTATGTATCATAATATCCAATAGGATGTTCACTAGGATATGAATTGCTAAGTAGGATGAGTGTGTCTATTTGTTCAATTCTATACAAGTTTAGGTGTGTAGATGCAAGATGAAGTAATGGTAAAGTTGAGTGGGTTTGGGCTGTGGAAGCGGCCACCATTGTTTGCATTAGGGTCGAGCCCCTTAGGGTGCAGTCCTGTCCTCCCTGGATCATGCTAACGTAAACTGCTTTGTGCATCGGGGTGCCTCACTAGGATTGATATGTGGAATCCAATGTTATTGATATTACCTCCTCATATGCTGTTATTGATGTTACCTCCTTGCGGTGCTGCGCTTCCCTCAATCTTGCTAACATGGGATGCTTTGTGCACTGTTGATATTTTGAAGCCAATGTTATTGATATTACCTCTAAAGTTCAGTATTTGAAGATTAAGCTGTATGCTAAGTATGAAAATGGATTTGTCTGGGAAGAAGTTTTTATAGATAACTAAGATGATGGGGAAGTTGGGAGAAAGTAACAAAGTGGATGAGAAATAAACTAAGATAAGAAAATAAAGTTCACCCAGCCCAACTCGGTCGATGGGTTGGCCCACCTAACAAATGATCACATTCTCGATTGATTTGATCAATTCTTTCCCACTATTTAGAGTAATGGAGTTGTCATCAAAATGGTGAAGGCATATATTTAGTGGTGAATAAAAGTGTCCCCTATCTAACGACTTAAACTTTTGGATGAGAGGGTCTCACACAAAAAGAGTTGAAAAATGTTACATAGGAGAAGACTTGGAGAAATAAGATTTGGATATAGCTAAAAGAGAAGATGTATATATTGGGGAATTGGTCTTTTGATGGATACAAGAGGCGTCTATTTATGCATGTCAAACATAATACACACATGACATTTGCCTTATGTGGGACAATATTCAACTTAGGAACTAACTATGCCAACATTCTAACACATATATGTAACACTAGGAAAATGAACTAGTGTAATTGTTGATTCGTGAGGAATGAGGTCCTTCTTGATATTTGTATTCTCTTGTGGGATTTCCTTAGACTATTTCTTCCATCACTCTGACATGCCTGCAGCTATAGCCTGCAATGTAATGCCACAGACATCTTTCTCTTTTACTTTGTTCGTGTAACGGCTACAAGTCTAACCAAAACCTATATTTTAGCAGTCAAGCTATTGCCAATATCAGCTGTTCTCTTTTCTATTAGTAGATTTACTATCCACCTATGAGTGATCGTCTCCTACATGTTGAGGTCTCTGTTATCATGAACAAGTGTCCACATTACCATTGTCCTCTTTCCCCCATTCTTCTTCCTTCACTCACTTTTCCAATGCTGCTTCCTCTATTCTCCTTTCTCCTACTCTGCACTTTTGATATCAGCTTCTCTATCTGCCTTGATTTAACTTATAAACAGTTTAGGATCAGCCTAGCCTGGGTTCATCCCTTGTTACTGTAAAGTTTAGGATTTCTTGTTCATTCATCTCTGAGTAATGGTCTCGGGAATGAGAGGTCTCTCATGGATGACTCACCTGATCTTGAACATCATGTGGTTTTTAACAATTGTGACACTAATGAGGTTGCTCTATTTGTTAAAGTAGGCATACCATTTTATCCCAGATGTTATTGTGTTGCTAGTAAATACATGAGGAATCTTTTTTATGCTCCAATTATATAGAACCATGCTTACTAAATAATTGCAGTTCTCTTCAATAGTACTTTATCTAATTATACGGACTTCTCATGTGCTGCTAGAAGATTTCTTCACAAAGTTGCATCTTTCTTTCTCACTAGCAGTAACTGACTCAGATCTAGCTCCCTTTGGAGTCAAGTAATTTATTACCGATTTTCACTCTCTTGCTGCATTCCTCAGTTTTCAGTCTTTTCAGTCGAAGATGCATTTCTTGCCTCACCTCATTTACACAACGATTGGTGGATCTGTAATTTCCATCTGTCATTTCTAATGATCGTGTTTTCACTTTGTCCTAGCTATTCTTTAAGTTGGATATTTATCAGAAATTTATTGTGCTGACTCTAGTTCTCTACTATTCCTGAGGCTACTATCTATTTCTAAGTGGTACTGTAGAGATACAGAGACGGAAGGAAATGAGTGAATATTCTACATTCTCTCATTGAATTTCGATTCACATTACCTTTTAAGGGCACAACTAATTTACCCTGATGTTCTAACTTTGGTGTGGATATAACATGAATACTTCATAATGGTCCTCTAAATATCTACAGAAAATTACTAGTTGATGGTAGGCCTCAATCTAGTTTGGAAGCAGACTTCTATGGACCCTTTCTTTATATATTAATATTTTGTTGATACCTAAGGAAAATCCTGTTATACAAATGTTGTAAAAAAATAGAACATCTATACAAAAATATTACTCTCTGGAAATCAACAGCTGGTGAGCTATATTGTTAGAAAGCTTATGACCAAAAGTTCAACTAAAAACAAAGACAAGCCCCCACATAGGAGCCACATTCTATGCTCTACATCTTTTTTTCCTTCATCCGAAAATCCAACTAAATACACATCCTAAGCTGTAGCTAGCAACTATAATTGTAGTCCAAACGTATACAACACTGACAACCACAATCATGTTGCAGCCTGACAATGCACTAGTATATACTAAGCTTATCTTCCTTTTCTTCAAATTTTCAACTGTAAGGATGGTCCCCCTGCCGTGAACTAGGTGAAAAGAACGTGCATTTCTTGGAGTTCTTGAACCCCATACCAATATATGATCGAAACCTCTGGTCTCTCTTCTTAATAATTTGCGGTAGGAGGACGTCACCAAAATACTCCAGGGATGCCCTTTCATTCCATATCCAAAATATCTAGATAAGATAATGTAATGTGCTTCTATTTGGACCATTTTAACACAAGTGTTGCTGGTGTCTCGACTAACATGGTGATCAACTTGTCATTTCTTAGTTATTACTTGTTCATTATAGTCTAAAATTTCTGAACTGTCATTACTCTCCTGAGTTTGACTTCTAGAGTATTTTCCTTTCCTCTACAATGACCCTTTATAGATTGTTTGGATCTGCATCTGTTTAACCCCCTTGTTTTAAGATTGTAAATCTTTACCTCTTGCCTCTTGCAACACACACATTTCTTGCTTATTGATATGGTGTGCTGCTTTCTAACTCTGCAATCTTTGTCTGTCTGTTTTCAATTGAAAGGTTGAGGCAGGAATCTTGTGTGAGCCTTGTGGTGGCACTGGATGGCTGCTTTGTGATTTTTGTAAAGGTCAGAAGATCAATGTGAAATCTGAGACTAACAAAATTTTTCGTCGGTGTCCATCATGTAGAGCTGTAAGTTTTTTCTTTTAACTGTATTCATATATTGATTTCTAGGAACTGTAATCATCTTGCGTTGCGTTATTTTTCGATGGAAGATAATTCCAACAATTTTTTTCTTTATGCTACTGCAGGTGGGATACTTATTGTGCTCAAAATGCAAAGTTTTCAAATGTGTTACCTTCCCAAATGATGAAGATGGTGAGGTTCTCAGTTTTTGAACTTCTTGGTGCATCTCATTTGTTGTCTAGAATATTCTTGACTAATTATCATTCATATAATTTACTGACTTGCAAGTTTCTTTCCTAATATTTTTGTAATCAATGACCAGAAAAAAAGAAATAAAACAGAGTCCAGAAGTGCAATTTGTTGAGATTTCAGGCATTTCATTTATTATCAAAATGCGTGTACACAAACCTCCATGTCTTCCTTACCGTTGCATTATTATTTTGATAAACGTTCCAACTCGTGAGAGTTTGACAAATTGGGATGAACAAGGATTTTAAATTTAAAAATATTAAAATTAAATTGGCTTAAACTCTCCTATAAGTGAAAAATTTCTAAAAAAAAATACAAACATGAATTGTGGTAAGATCGCTCCATCCTTAACTAGAAGTCTCAAGTTTGAGTCCTAAGAATAAAAACAATTCTTTTGGAAGCCCCGTCTTCATAAATGGACTTTACAACGCGTGAATTCAAATTATGCGGACGCCAGAAGTGAAATGGAAAAACACACCCAGTTCATGAATAAGAAGGCAAAGAAATAAATAAAAAAAATGGAGTCCGCAAGTGTACAGGGATGATATAATATTGAGTCGTTGGGATCTCTAATATGCATGTGGTATAATTTTTGGTTGTGCCATATAGGTACCTTTAAAAGTTTTAATCGGTGGAAATTTACCCGCACCTACTTGAACCAGATAAGATTTTGCCAACTACATGTAAATTTCAAACTATTGCTCTCATATGACAAGCCATGTAGTTTCCTAAAAACTTAAACTAGTATATTTGAATTATGCTCTCATTTTCCACATCTCCATAGATTATGGACTCAGATTATTTTCATCCTTGGTGTTACGATCTTGTTTGGAGGATAACACGACTCAATCTAATATCCTACCTATTGGACACTAATAAAAGAGAATTTTTCGCATAGACTATCATCTTGAAAGAGGGAGAACAAAAAATGCGGTATCCTTTTATATGATCTTGTCCATCAAACAAATGGACATAATGGGAAGATAAGCCATTCAAAATGCTAAAACAAATCTGACAAATAATAAGAGGCATTTGCATTGCTTTTTAACTATAATGATTTTATGCACCGCCATATTTTAACATAACAATTTAATGAAAGTTGTATGAGAAGCTTGAATAATGAATACTATAACTTAAAATAATTGGCAAAAACACTTGTGTCGAATATTTCAAATTCTTGGATATTCAGAAAATTCATAAACTATCGTAAATTCATAAAGAAATCAGAATATACCAGACTCTTCTTGATAATCAAGTCCTTTCATGGAGATCAAGTCCAAATCATCCTAATTTGAGAAATACACCACTAACAGTCCTCGAATTACGAAGAAATCATATGAGAGAATGAGTCCTAAATCATGGAGAAAATCTAATGAGAGAAAAATCAAGAGAGTAACAGATTTATACCCACATGCTTATCAATAAAATTCCGTTTCTTCACATTCTATTTGTGATTGCAGTTTATTTTTCATCACTTTAAAAAAAAAAAAGTCTTGTTAGCTACTCGAGGAATTTTGATCCTTCATTATCACATATGTATTATATACAATGGTATGATGTGTCTTAATGAAATTTTTGAACACAAACCTCAACTGCTGTCACTAAAATATAAAATTTTCGACAGAGATCCTAAGAACTAACTAGGTAAATCATTAGCAGCAAGAATATACACTAAACATCAGCATAAATTTTCTTATTTACTTTCTGGTTCTTTAGGTTTGTAAACTGCTTCCAAACACTCTTTAGCTCTATGCACCTTTGACTGAAGGTAAAAACTACCATTTTTAGCATTGCGCTCAAACAAATTTTCATACTTCTGCAAGAAAAATGAGAAGCAATATATTAAGGTCATATTTAAGACAAGCAGTGTCACAAGATAACGACAAAACATTTGAACGAACCTGCACAATTTCTTCCCATGACGAATTCTCTGTGACACCAAGAATCTGTCTTGCCTCTGCTTCTGTCATGGTTTTACTAGCTCTCTTAATATTCTGCATTGCTTCTTGAGCAACGCCATTTTTCGAGGCATCTGCCAGCAGGATGCAGTAAGTATATACTGTGTGCACGATGTGCATGGGAGCAAGAAATAACAAACCAAACACCCCAACAGCCCCAAAATGCTTATGATGCAGAACAGAACGACTCAGATTAATTGAGTACAAAATTATTTTCAAAAGAGCAAGAACATGAATTCAGAAGATACTTACTGGCCAATGCCTGACGATATGCCTGAACAAAAGCCCTTGCCAATATAGAAGAGCCCATTACAATTAAATTAGCAATAATTTTTGCAGCCTGCCTCGAGAACAACATGATTGTATTCAAGTAAGCGCATGGCTCATGAGAACGCACTTGAAGAAATAGGAAACAACATCAACAGACATTGACATAATGTGAGCTATGGCCAGAAATATCCACTTTTTCTATGATAAGAACCATGTCGATGAAAGAGTTTGAACTTTATGATTTTACTTTTTTACAGGGGATTACTCTGCCTGGATGAGCTCAGGTGAACCAGGGGTTTAATTATATCTTTTTAGAAAGACAGTTGTAGGAGATAAGGAATCATGTCTACAAACTTATTACGGAACAAAGGGAGTCATCTCTACATACAAAATTTACATTGAGGACGGGGGGGAAGGTTGCATGAGGCTGGCAGCCGATGTAAAACTAGCCAATTCATATGAATCCACACAATACTTTGTGTAGGGGACAGATGGGAGGTCACATGGTTAGTGTTTGAACCATTTCTACTTGGCCATCAAATATGGAAGTCAGTGCAACCAAACTAAGTAACGGGAGCATAATTTAAAATAGCAGGACAAAAAGCATACTGGGGACAAATACTTTGAAAAATTTATAGAGCTTAAGTGTAAAACTAGATCTCGATCTAAATAATTCATTTTTCATTGACCTCAATCGCATTTTCAACATTAGAACTAAAAAGTGCTTACCCTTAAAAGATTAACTGGAACGATACAGAACCAAGGACTAAATTAGACAAAACTGTAAATTGATTCTACTTAATTATTGAATTGATTCCCAGTGGCACTGATTGGAGGTCATTCAACATGCAAGTATATAGGAGATTTCACACTTATTCAGAACTTCGTGGAAATACAAAATCAGACAAGATTAGAAATGTTCATGTTCAGCAGAAGGGACGAGTAACACATGTAAAGGGTAAAATGAGAGAGAGTCGTTTGAGAAAGTTTAATCATGTCCTATGTTGACCTCTGATGCACTTAATCTGTAAATGTAAAACTATAATGAGTAAAGGTGTTAAGAGAGAGGTAAACCTAAAGTGAAAAGAAAGAAGTTGTTTTCAAAAGGGCCTACAATCTCTTGGACTTCATGCAGATTTGGCAAAAAATAGCACATAATGAAAGAGAAAGATTAGGATTGACAATACGAACTAGTTGAAATTACAGTTTAGTCATGTTCGCAAGCTTACATTAGGTCTAATGTTTGGTTAGAGCTTGTTTGATCTTGTTAAATATTTGCATGTTAATAGAAAAGGTGGAAAACTTCTAGTGATAGAGAACTTAAATTGTTGAATATTGGAATTGGATGAATCCAATTGAGCAAAACGGATAGTTAAGGATTCAGATCCAACAAGCCTGAGATTAAGGCTTAATTGCGTTTCTCTATACTTAACTCCAACCCTACAAATCTCCCACCCATGACCTGTTCTCATTTTACTCCCTTGATGACTCGAATCCTCAACCTTATAGTTGAAGAAGGAATGCCTTTACCAGAGTGTTATTCCTTACTTATCGCTCCATTTGCTAATTTCTCAGGCTATTAATGCAATTTTCTCTTTACTGGTTTTTTTTAATAATGTAAATGATTTTATTAATGTTGGGAGAATCTATACAAGTAGAGTATATCAAAAGAGTAGAGAAACCTACAAGAAAACACTGTTCTCTACATAAGTCACTCAATCATCTATACATACACGAACCTCATGGATGTATAAGAAATAAGCTATGGACACATTACTATATCACATGTACAAAATCATTCTCTAACTCTTCAAAATCTCTCTGATTCTTCTTTCTTCCCACGGGCTACATCTCATGCTTTGGGTTGTCTCTTCCTTCTTCCGAACTTCTAGCTATGCAATGCCCTCTTTACCGTACTCGAAATAACTCATTGTATTCTAAACCATTTTAGAACCTCCACCATAGATGCAAATGCAATAGCATCTTTACCTTAAGACTTTTAGATCCTTCAATCTCCTCTTTGTATTACCCACTAACTTCAAGTTAAATTTCTACTTAGAATGGCATTGCTGCGTATATATAATTTGATGATTCTTAAATTACTATAAACATATGTTAATTTACTTTTTTTCAACTTTCAAATTCTAAGAATAAAGGTATGATCAGTACCTATATGGTAAGCTTTTTCAAAAAGTAATTTAGTTTCACTTTGACAATCATGTTTCTTACTTTAGATCAATCACTTCTTTCGATAACCAAGAAATCCTTGAGGGCCAGTGGTGCACAGTTCAAAACTCGATATATAATAGGCCTGTCACTCTAGCCTTCTCTACTTAAATAACATAATTCTGTTAGCAGGAAGATTTGAATACGTAATATATGCCTAACCCAAACATCAAGCATTGTGCTCTTACCATTACGAAAGCTTGAGTTGAATATCATCCAGATTTATATCTTTTTAGAAAGACAGTTGTAGGAGATAAGGAATCATGTCTACAAACTTATTACGGAACAAAGGGAGTCATCTCTACATACAAAATTTACATTGAGGACAAAATTCATTAAGCATGAAGGTGGTATCTAACATTTCGAGTTCCAAAACATAAATCAAGGTTTCCCTCCCTCCCTCCATAATGAAATATTTTATCAATTTGATGTTGGTTGAAGAGTTAACATAGAAGTTCCTAACTTTATCAAAAATAATTTTCTGGACTTCTATAAACCAGCCAAACAATGATACTCAAATTCAAGGAAAAACGGATTGGCAAGCATATCAGGAAAAATATTGCACCAATAATAAAAAGATAAAAGTACAACATACCATTCCTGAAACTCTGAGGTGGCCTTAACCAGCAAAGCGGGAATGTGTAACCTAAGAAACGACCAAACACCAGAGAGGATCAATTAGATTCAAAAATCAAATTCTAGTTGAATACATAATATAACTAGTCCCTGGTAAGATCAATAACGGTTAAAAGTGAAAAGCAGAAGCAGCTAGATTCCAGGCATCAAATGTTAAACATATTTTTTGCTTTCTTTTTGAATAAGGCCAGTCAATGGCAGTTAAACATCAACAAGTTTGAAGAAAGCAGCAACATAGATCTCTGGATGAAAAGATATCTTACTGACAACATATCAGACTAAAAGAATCAGACAACAAAGAATGATTCCTTCATGAGTCTTCCATGCTGTACATTTTCTTCCACTCACTGGTCCCCCTTTCCCTAGCCCCTTCTAGTCCAAATTCTTCTACATTTCTGATAAAACTAATCACTGTTACATATCAAATATCAGTGACTTCATTAAATTTTTTTTTTTTTAAGAAAGGTAATGTTGTATTCCTCAGCATTAAGGATATGCTGGAGACCTCCAAAAACTGGTTCCAACAAGAGAAAAAACAACAAAAAAGCTAATAGATTGACTTCACTAAAATTATTTTTTTTTGAACATTGGTAAAGTAGTATTCTTCAGCATTAAACACATGCTGGCCTCCTTCAAAAATTTACAGCCCTAACCAAAATTACAAGCTCCCTATTAATTTTATAATTTGGTCTACATATTCTATACAGAGCCATTTACACCAAAAAAGTAAAGATACCAAACAATTCCATTTTACTTTGTGAGTGGAATTAGATCCATCTTCAAAACATCTCTCATTTCTTTCCTCCACACTGACCACCATATACATGATGGTATTAGCTTCCACCACTTCTTTTGAGTCTTGCTATACTCCCAATTCTGATCCAGCAACTAAAAAGGTCAGAAGTGTGTTCTGGCATAGTCCAGCTGAAGCCTGTGATGTTGAGAAACCACTCTCAGATCTGTGTAGTGAATTTGCAATGTAGAAATAGGTGTTTGTTTGTTTCCCTGTCAAACTGCATAAGAAACATCTAGGGACTAGTTGCTTCCCTTTCTTCCGTGGGACTTCTTGAGTTAAGCAGGCTCTTTTGATGACTAACCAAGTGAAGCATTTCACTTTGATGGGGATCAGTCCTCTTCAAACATCTTCCAGTGATGATGGTAGCGTCCAACCCCAACTTGTATACCTTTCTTGTAAGCACTGTTTACTGTGAAGTTACCATCCTTGTCGTGCTTCCATATAACTCTATCTGGTGCATTACTGTGAAGTTACCATCCTTGTCATGCTTCCATATAACTCTATCTGGTGCATTTGTACTAGATTGGTTCCCCCCAATTTTTCCAGTAGAGAAGCAGCACTATCTACTTCCTAATCATTCAATAGCCTCCTGGAAGATAGGTCCCAGCCTTGAGTTGCCAGCATTCACATACTCTGGCTTCAGGATTATTGCAGATTGAGTAAAGATCTGGGAATGACTCACTAAGAGGCATTTGATCAAACCATCCATCTCTCCAGAACTTAATCTTGTTGCCGTTTCCTACTTTGAAAAACAGATTTTCTTCTATAGAGTTTCATAAAGTTCTGATTGTCCTCCATACTCTCCATCCATAGGGTTCTGAAACTATCTCTGTGCACCATGGGTTCAATTCCCCATACTTTGCCACTACCACTTTCTTCCATAGTGTTCCTTCCTCACTAGTATACCTCCACAACCACTACACCAAAAGGCTCTTGTTTTGGATTCCTAAATTTCCAATACCCAATCCCCCTTGCTCAGCATCACAGTGTTCCATTTCACAAGACAGTGTCCCTTGCCCTCTCCCTCTTTGCCTTTTTGCCAGAGGAAGTTTCTTCTAAATCTGTCCAGTTTATCGACAACTTTTGGAGGAATTGGGAATAGTAACATATTGAGCTTTCCATCTTGATAAATTTTTTGTCTTTTCCAGAATTCCATCCCATATCCCCAAAGCTTTATGATTGCTCCCTAGTGGCATTCCCAGGTAGGTTGTCAGCTATTTCTCTACTTTTGAATCTGAGGCACCTCATTGACTGCGATCAAGCAGCTTTTCCCCAATTCACTCTTAGCCCTGATACTGCTTCAAATAGGATCAGAATCAATCTTATGTAATTCAGCTTCTGGCTCACATGGGACGACAGCATTATCTGCATATAGCTAATGAATGACGAATCTCCTTTCCATTCCCTATTCTGTCTCCTATATGGAAACCCTTGATCCACCTGTTCTGTGTAGCTATTCTCATCATGCTGTCAAAATCTTGCATTGCTAGAATAAAGAGAAAAGGTGATAGTGGTTCACCTTGTTTCGGTCCCCTTTCTGATGCAAGGAAGCCAACAGGTTCACCATTTGCCAGTATTGAGAACCTGACTGTTTTAATGCACACTTCTATCCATTTCAGCCACTTACACCAAAGCCCATTTGTCTCAAAACATTCAATAGAAACGCCAATTTACATGATCATATGATTTCTGGATGTCAAACTTGTATTGTAAACCTGCAGCTCCATCTTTCATACTTGAATCTATGCATTCGTTAGCTATCAATGCAACATCCATAATCTATCTCCCTTTTATGAAAGCCATCTGATTTTTATTGACGAATTTGCTCATTACCTTCTTTAGTCTTTCTGCCAGTAATTTAGCCACGATTTTGTAGACCCCTCCTTCAGACTGATTGGCCTATAATCTTTTAACTCTGAAGCTCCAGCCTTTTTAGGAATTAGAGCTATGAATGTTGCATTGAACTTCTCAAAATTCTGATTAGAGTGGAAATGTTATAGAGTGTTTATTATGTCCTTCTTCAAAACCTCCCCAAAAGTCTCGAAGGAAATCATTGGGAGACCATCCGGTCCAGGAGCCTTCTCCTTAGCACACATCCTAATACTTTCTAGGAATTCTTCTTCCTCAAAAGTTCTTTGCAACCATAATTGTTCCCCGCCAGTTATCATATTAACATCTTGAATCCTCAGATCAGGTCTCCAATGTTAAGATTCCTTGTCTAAGTTTATGTAGAAATTTTGGACAGCCTCCTTGATCAAAGCTGGATCTTTCACAATGTTACCTTCTATCTCAAGTTGTTCCATAGTATGGAACCTCTTATGGGAGGTCGCAATTCTGTGGAAGAACTTTGTATTCTTATCTTCATGTTTCAACTATTGTACCTTGGACCTTTGTTTTCATGATATCTCTTCATTCTTGGCTATCTCTTCAAACTCCTTGGCCATAGTTTCCTTCTCTAAAGTTTCATCATTAATAAGCATCCTATGTTCCTGTATTATCTCCCAATTTGCTATCTGGCTTAAAATGACTTCTTTTCTCTGCTTCAGTAACCTTTGTTTTCTTTGCTCCATCCTTTCATCTTTACCTTTAACAATTTCATTTTTCCAGCTAATATATATCCTGCTCTCCCCTCAACTTTAAAAGAATTCCACCCTTCCTTTACCTTGTCTTTGAATCCCTCTACCTCCAACCACCAAGATTCAAATTTAAAATAGGATTTTTTCCATTCCCAACCACACATATTAGCATGATAGGATTATGATTAGATGTTAATTTTGGTAGTAGACTTTGTTTAATGTGAATGAAGCTTTCCCCCCACTGTGCACAATGAAGAAATCTATCAATTCTCGAAGTACTCCTATTATTGTCCCCTCTTCTCCAAGTATAAGATCCTCCAAATAAAGGAGGATCAATCAATTCCAACTCCTCAATACAAGAGGAGAAATCCGTCATAGCACCACTAAGTCTGAGGCAGTTTGTTCTCTCTGATAGGTATATAGTAGCATTAAAATCTCCGCAAACTACCCATGGTCCTACAAACCTTCCTCTGATGACTGTCAAATCCTCCCACATCTTTCTGATCTCTCTATTACAATCAGTATATACTGCAGTCATTTGCCAACTGAAGTCTGCACTTACTCCTGTGAATTTCCCAGTTAGGCTTTGCCTTCTATCTCTATCAATTCTGCCTTCCACTCCCTTTTATCCCACAAAATTGCAATTTCCCCACCGCTCCCTGTTGCCTCCTTATGAATTTCTCCCATCCATCTATTTCCCCATACGTTCGAACATCAATGGTACCCTCCAACTTTATCTCAGCTAATACATAAATATCTGCGCCCACTGATGTATTAGTTTCCTAACAATGTCCTTTTTATCACTCCCATTCAACCCCCTCACATTCCATGAGATTATTTTCGCTCTCATTGATTGGTTAGAGCTAAAAACCTCCCACCAGATCTTGGTTCTCCATCTTTGAAATTCATATCAAGGAACATATTTCTCACCTCTTTTGGGACAACATTGTTATAGTTTGTTGTCTTCATCTTCTCCCCCTTTTCAATTTCCTTTTCCCTTCTTTGGTCTAGCTTAGTTAACATGATGTACGCTTCCTTTTTGCATCCTTTAAAACCGACACCAAATTGTTGACCTAACCAAAAATGTTACCTCTCAAAATCACTTCCCTCACCAAAAATGTGACCCCTCAATTTCAATTTGTTATTCTTACTCTTCTTTCTAGTCCATTTAAAAAATAATGTCTCTTTCCTTTTTCGGCAACTCTTTAGTTTCAACTTTCCACATGTCATGTTTAAGAGCACAAGACTAAAGGACGTTTTGGTACATTCGACACCTCTTCGATTTAAGACTACAACATTCAAAAGTCCGTTTTATTGTCTTAAACTCCATACCTAACCAAAAACAGACAAACAAATTGAAAACAGATGGATTATTTTGTTTAGACTTTTGATGTATTGAAAAGAAAAATCACTTCCTTGGTGAATCATTGTCACATTGGTTAGATTTTCAATAAACCAAAACAGAGCTCAAAATGTGGAAAGCAGAGCATCTGTACTACATAATAGTACCAAAAAAATTCTTTCTACTCCCGGCTGATGCAGAATAGCTTATCATTTTCAAGGAATACGACTTTAAGTAAGTGTTCCTTCCCAGCAAAAAGTAGTATTAAGTAATTTCGATGGGGATGACGGATATCTAGGGGTAGTCCCTTTATTACACTGAAGAAGAAGAAGCAAAACTGCTACGAATGGAAATAAAAATTTTCATGTAATACTGCAAAAGTAAATTAGTCACTCCACCTATTAAGGTGTGAGATTGAGAGTTGCATGTGCTTCTTTGGCTAACAACTGGCTGAATGGAGAAGCATGGTAGACGAGTTTAGATATCCTCTAGTTAATTGTTTCTTTGCTTGGAATTACAACAATGGCGGCTCTCCGAATTGATCAAACTGATCCTTTGTACATTGGTCCATCAGGTGTTTCAGGGGCTGAGCTCATTCCTACAAAAATGACTGGTTCAGATAACTATGGAATTTGGAGCAGGTCTATGAGGATCACAGTTTTGGGAAAGAGAAAGTATGGCTTCGTAACAAGTGTGTGTACAAGAGGATTGTACAGGGAAGATCTTCATGAACAATGGGAGACGTGCAATGGGTCTGTGTTGTCATGGCTGATGAACACAGTTAGAGATGGCAACGGGGCGGGGCGGGGCCGGGCAAGGCGGGTTTAGAGCTATGCGGGGCAGGTTGAAGTAGGTATTTTTTTTAACTAATGTGGGGCGGGGCGGGTTGTGGATTTAAAAATCCAAATAGGGAAAATTTAAACTAGACATTTCCGGGAAATTATTAGTTGTTAAAATGTTAATTAGAAACTTTTAATTAGCGATTAAGAAACAATTGTTAAAATGTCAACTAAAAATAGTTAATTAGTTGTTGAGACGTTAATTAGCCAAAAAAAATTAAATTCAATTAAAAAATGAAAAAACTTTAAAATTTAAGTGGGGCGGGTTTATGCAGGGCGGGTATATGCGGGGCGGGGCGGTTTAAAAAAAATTGCGGGTTCAGCTCAACCCGCCCCGCACCCGCACCCGCACCCGCATCCGCCCCATTGCCATTCCTAAACACAGTCAGTGAAGAACAACTCAGCGAGATGATGTATGCTACAAGTGCTTTCTCAGTATGGACATCTATCAATTGCATAGAGAGATTACTACTTTAGCACAAGGTACTTATTCTGTCTCACACAATTTCACAAAACCTAAGACATTATGGAGAGAATATGATGTTGTGGTACCAACACCTAGCTGCACTTGTCCATAATCTAAGGAGTATATAGATCATTTACAACAGTTGCCATTGATTCAGCGCCTAACTTGGACTCCTTATACGTACTTGGACAATCCTCCCCTCATGAGCTAGCTTTTCGGGTTGAGTTAGACCTAGACACCATATCTTTACAAACACCCATCTCTATCATTCCAATTATTATCCAGCCTTGTTCATTTTAGCTGGTAAATGCAAGGTCACTACTCAAAACATACTCATTATAGCTAACCATGGGATCTACAACTCAATTTTTTTCCTTATATAGTATAATTTTATTAGCTACTTGAAAATACAAAATAGTTTATTACATTACATTTTGATAATCAATTTGATTTCAGACAAGAGAAAGTGAAGAATTACAAGAGACACTATTTCTACAGAACACCTGACTTCAACATGGAGAAGATAAATATTAATGGATTCGGATAAATAATAATTCTATTTTGTAAAGAGAAACGAAAAATTGGAAACCGTACCTTTTGGGATTCAATTGATTTTTGGGAACTTTGTTGATTCTCCTGCAAAATTACTCAGAGAGGACCAAACGGACGAAACCTCTGCTTTTATTTCTCTCCCTTCTTTTATTTTTACAAACAAATATAGGATTAGATCAATATTAGCATTAGTTATTTTATAAATCGCCCAAACACGTACGTAAATTCTTAAATTTCATTTTGTTACTCTAATTCAATTTTGTTCTATTTTAACGCTTCAACTTAATTTGTCCTTATTTTTATATTAACACTTTATGTTACCTTTGTTCCATTTTAACCTTTAAACTCTATTTTTTTTATGTGTCATTTAAACACAAGTATTAATTTTATAATATTTTATTTTGATATTTGTTCTTTATTTTAATTTTTTAATTTTATTATCAACGTTTGTCCGTTTGTTTTCAAAACATTTATTGAAGAATTAACAAACAATTTTTTTTTTTAAATAATATTTTATTTAGAGTTTCTCTATATTTTTTTAAAAAAAAAAAACCAAGGAAAGTGTAAGAGAAGCCTTTGGTCTTGGTAAGAGAAGCCTTATGACCCAAAACAACATGTAATCAACTTTGAATACCTAAAAATTGATCCCACCACACTAGAAGTCGTTAAGTTGAGCCTATACGTGTACGAGGAACGACTTGGGTCCTACCTTAAGATCTAGGGCGTTACACTTGAACCTGCAACCTGTCCCGCCCATATTAATTTTAAAAGTAATTACCTCAACCTATCCCGCACCCATTCCACCTTAATTAACTTTCTTTAAGAAAAATTACACAAAATAGACCTAATGTAAAATTATTTACTCTTAATGGACCAAATCCAAGCTATTTACCCTTGATGGATTCATGACCCAAACTATTAATCTTCTCACTTCACTTTTCCCTTTTTATTTCGCCTTGAATCCGCACTGACGTCATATTAACGTCAGCATGAATACTATGAAATAATCTTCAGTGATACTCCAGTGGTATATATAAATATATATACACCATACCGGTATCATATAAAATGAATTCAAACCTCTATGATACTCTGGCAGTATATTGATACCCAATTGGTATCATATTATACCCTATCGGTATTATATAATTTTAAGTTTTTTTTAATAAATAAGATAATTAAGAGAAAATTATTAAAGTTACAAACTTATTTATTAATTCTAAATTAGTAGAAAATATATTCTTTGTGATACCATATCAGTATCATATTGAACTGAGTTTAATCCTTTGTAATACCCTATCGGTACATGTATACCTTATTGGTATATCATATAAGGTGGATGATGATGATGTCAGCACTCGAATTTTAATCGTAAGGGGACATAAAATGTAAAAGGGTATATGAATATCAATAGTTTGTTTTCCCTAACTTTTAATCCGCCCCACCCTGCCCGCATAGCTCTAAACCCACCCGCTTTCGCCCAATTGCCATCCCTATCGCGACCACTATTAGTCATTATTCCCATTGTGACCAATTCCTACAACCAACCATACCTGCCAATCCCCATCACAAGTATCACCAATGCCATTACTAGCCACCCTCACCAACCCCTGTGCTACTACAAACCATCTCCACTATTACAAATCAGTGATATCATCCATCTCTACGACTCTTTACAGCTACTGCTACAAATCATCACTAGAAAGTATAAATATTTAATTTTTTTCCTCAAAAATAATTTATTTTATTTTTCCTAATATTTAATTACTGACATAGTACCCCTCATGTGGTGTAACAACCAAAATACCCGCCAAACATGGAGCTCCCTTCAAATTTCAACTACACTCAAAATCATCTTCATTTTTTTTTTCGACCATTTGAAGAAACAGAGCTAAATTTCTTTTCTTTTCAATATTTTCTTCTTCTTTTGGGGGCTCAATTTTTTCTCCAATCTGACAAAAAGGGAAGAAGCAATGAGTAAAAAAGAGTTACTTTTCATTATTGAATTTGACAAGAATATTGGAACGTGTTGATTGAAACCAATGGTAAAATTAATTGAGAAATAGTAGAAATGTGGCCTCCATCAACATCAACGAATCATGGTGCACCTCCATTGAATAAATTGATAGCTGTGGCCATAGACAAAGACAGAGGAAGCCAAATTGCTCTAAAATGGGCTGTTGACAATCTTCTAGCCAGGGGACAGACTATTATTTTGATCCATGTCAGAGTTAAAGCATCCGGAACGCCTAGTAAGTCTCTCCTCCCTGGTTACACATATATGGTTTCGGGGATCAACCATATTCTTTGTTGGAATGGGGATTTCTCAACTAATAGTTATTATCTATGAATGTTGCTTCTTCGTTGAATGAAATTTGAATCAAGAAGAAACGTGACTTTCTGAGATTAATTGAGTGACCATATGAGAAATAAATTTGTTCTTGGGATCACGATGTTGAGGGAAATTTGTACAGATATTGCTCCTATTACCATGTAACTTTATCTATGGCAAGACAAATTTGTGTGAAATCTTATCGAAAAATGTGGTTTGGTTTGCTTGGTTGGTTGTTAGAATGTTATTGGTGGCTTATGATATTCAATTGAACTTAAGCATAAGAGAAAGTAAGAGTAAACAGTTGAAAATCGCTAGCTGTATAGTGATTATTCTGATAAGTTTTACGCCTTTTTCACACTTTTATCAGCTAGAAGCCTAGAATACTCTCAATGTTGCACTCCGTTATACTTGAGTGGTCTGTCATACAACTATGTTGTCGAGCAGTTTCTTTTCTTCTACCGAGATAGAGGTGTAATAGTATATGCATGGAAGGAGAATGAAATCAGAAGTATGATACATTTTTACAAGGGGGTTCAAGCCTTGGAAACAACCTCTGGTAGAAATCTGTGTAGGTTTCTCTGATTATGAGGGGCAAAGTTTTGAGCCTATGCCCATGGGACGCAGATCATTGGACATCATGCCATCAGAGCTATCTTTACTCTCAATGGAGAGTGATAGAGGAAGCTTTAGTGCACCGAGCTTGCCCCTTTTCTTTATGTATCTAATGAACACTGTTCTTGTTTTGTGCTGGTTAGAGCTAAACACTGTTAAAGGTGGCTGATGCCGTTGGACCCTTAAAAGGAAGAGTTGACATGTAGTTTAGTCTTAGTGTTAGCTGAATTTCTCTAATATAGTCCTCAAATTAGCTAGTTATTTGCCCCTGTTCCAGCCAGATTGGCATCTCGCTGCTAGTTCTGTTCAGAAAGGGTAAAATTTTGGATATACCTCTTAAAGTTACAGCTCTCTCTTGCAAGCAATTGCATTTTCAGTTAATTTAAACTATCTGCTTGTGTGGTGTGTCATTTCTATCCCTCCTTCTATCCCATTAGGCATGATTATCTGGCGTTTTGAATTAAAAAAAAAACATTCTTAGACCTGTATGGTTTTAGATTCTTGCAAAAGACTTTTGATTAAACTAAGAGAACTGAGGAGTAACTGATGTACTTTTACATATCAGGAAAAAACCAGGACGGTAGCAATGATGGATCAGGATTGAGTGAATTGGATCCGCAGTTAAAGGAACTCTTTCTTCCTTTCAGAGTATTTTGTACACGTAAAGATGTTAGTATTCAATCTTGAAACTTCAAACAAATTCCTGATGAACCCCCAAGCACTGATCAAGAATCAATCTTTGGCATTCAAATTTGTTTATTTTCATAGGAATTTCCTTGTTCTTTCTAATATATATTCTTCACATCAATAAATAACAGATTCAATGTCATGATGTTGTGCTAGAGGATGCCGATGTGGTCAAAGCAATCATTGAATATATTAATCGAACAGCAGTAGAGGTACTAGTTCTTGGTGCAGCAGCAAAAGGCGGTCTTCTCAGGTGTGGCTCTTTCTATGCATAGAGATTTGTACTTGTTGGGAAGGGGCCAAAAACATTTCATATGCATATGCATTTATTTATTTGATTCCAAAGCTATATCAGAAGTTTGTGAAGAAGAACCACGAAGATTGGCATCTTCATTTATATATTTGTGTTTGGTCATGTCTGCTGAGGCACAATATTATTTGCACTAGTTTGCTTTGGATTGTGTTTTAGTTATGCGTTTATATTCGGAAACAAATAACATCTTCAGAAGGACTAATTACGGTAGCCTTCCTGCACAGCAGATTTAAAATGAAAGATATTCCTGGAAATGTGTTAAAAGGTGTTCCTGATTTCTGCACTGTTTATGTCATCTCGAAATCTGGAAAGATTTCATCTACACGATCTGCTGCCCGTCTCGCACCATTTATCCATCCACTACGTCACCAGTTCATGCAGAATGCCAGTGCCAAATCTAGTACGATTGAAGATTCTAACATTCCTGCCAGAGGTATGCAAAACACTAGAAGCAAATTCTTCAATTCATTTCATTTCATTGTGCAAAGTTAATCATCATGATATGCTTTGAATAGGTTCTATATCTGGGATTCCAAAGCCTGTGTCTGATATGTCCATGTCCAACCCTCATAGTGATACATTCGTCATGAAGTAAGTCAAATTATCTTCACTTCCTACCCAAAGCATTTTGTGTTTTAACGACAATAATCTACTGCTTAGTAAGGACAATGAGCAATAAGCACTTATGTGAGCTCTTACTGATTAGATAAGACAATTTGAAACTATGAAATATCATACTTACTGGTCATAAAATATTGCACATTTTCTCATTCCGAGGACTAAGTTGTGTACCACGGCTGTAAACAGGTCCCCATTCACTCATAGGAAAGGCCCAAATGGCAAACCATATGAGATCTCTCAGCCAGATACCGACATATCCTTTGTCAGTTCTGGTAGGCCAAGTATTGACAGTATGTTTCCTTCATTTGCTGACAACTTTGATAGCGGAGCAACCCCACCCCGACTATCAGGTTTCTCTGATTATGAGGGGCAAAGTTTTGAGCCTATGCCCATGGGACGCAGATCATTGGACATCATGCCATCAGAGCTATCTTTACTCTCAATGGAGAGTGATAGACCATCATTCTCCTCGACACCGGTAGGCAATCCAAGATTTAATTTTAAGCATTTGGAAACTATAGATACTAAGATCAAAGTTTCTAACATTATCTCATTACTCCAAGCACTTAAGATTCTAAAGGTTTTTCATTTCATTTAAAGGATGACGTAGCAGCAGAAATGAGAAGGCTAAAGCTGGAGCTCAAGCAAACAATGGAAATGTATAGTACGGCTTGCAAGGAAGCACTCACAGCACAACAAAAGGTAGGAAATTTCCAACTTGTTGTGTACCTTTGTGATTTTCATCAATGACTTGACATGTTGTCAATTGTAGGCCACAGAACTCCAGCGCTGGAAAGCAGAAGAACAAAGAAGAATAGAAGAGGCAAGATTAGCAGAGGAATCTGCATTAGCAATTGCAGAGAAGGAAAAGGCAAAATCTAGAGCAGCCCTTGAGCATGCGGAGGCAGCTCAGAGGCTTGCAGAACTAGAATCTCAGAAGAGAATTAATGCAGAAAAGAACGCTTTGAAAGAAGCAGAAGAGAGGAATAAGGTACTAAATAAATTTTCAAATTCAGATCTCAGGTATAGAAAGTATTCGATAGAAGAGATTGAATCTGCAACGAACTACTTTGCTCAATCTAATAAAATTGGAGAAGGAGGTTATGGACCCGTGTACAAATGCTACATGGACCACACACATGTTGCTGTTAAGGTCCTTCGCCCTGATGCAGCTCATGGAAGACAACAGTTTCAACAAGAGGTATAAAGCCAATAATACTTATTAATTCTTCGAGATGTACTATGAAGAGTAATAATACTTTTCACTGATACCAGCATGTCAACGATTTCTTTCTGAGAGCCTGTTAAAGCTATAGTGAATTGAAAAATCTGTATAATATAATTGTCAGTAGATACACAATGCAACAGGCAACTTAAGTACATTGAAAGCAGTTCAATTAAAACAAGATGAATGGCTTTACTAATATGTTACCGGATCAGGACAACAGTATAATTAGCGTCCGTTACTTATACAAACAAGAAAAAGATGCATCCTAAAGGCAGAATTAGTGATTGATGTATCTTCATATATAACGAAAAAATACACGTCAGTAATAAGGACGTAAGAGTTCTGTCTTTCGATTCATAAATGAACATTATATGTAGCATTGTAGCTCCTAATCCCACTCATCCCATTTTTTTCATTGCAGGTTGAAGTATTGAGCTGCATACGGCATCCTAATATGGTTCTTCTTCTAGGAGCATGTCCCGAGTATGGGTGCTTAATATATGAGTTTATGTCCAATGGAAGCTTAGAAGACCGTCTATTCCAGAGAGGAGATACACCACCACTCTCTTGGCAGCATAGATTTAGAATTGCTGCTGAAATAGGTGCCGGTCTGCTTTTCTTACACCAGAGCAAACCAGAACCAATAGTGCACCGTGATCTAAAACCAGCAAATATTCTATTAGATCGAAACCTTGTGAGTAAGATTAGTGATGTTGGTTTGGCTCGGCTTGTCCCTCCATCAGTGGCAGATACTGTAACTCAGTATCGAATGACATCAACTGCTGGAACGTTCTGCTATATAGACCCCGAATATCAGCAAACGGGGATGCTTGGTATAAAATCTGATGTGTACTCTTTAGGTATCATATTCTTGCAGATACTAACATCCAAACCACCTATGGGTTTGACTCACCACGTTGAGAGGGCAATCGATAGAGGAACATTCAACGATATGCTTGATTCTTCCATTCCTGATTGGCCCCGTGATGATGCTTTAAGCCTTGCTAAGTTAGCACTGAAATGTTCTGAGCTAAGAAGGAAAGATAGACCTGATCTAAGCAAAATTGTTATGCCAGAATTAGAGAGATTAAGAACACTTGGTGAAGAAACTCCATGTCAATCAGGCTTCTATAGTGCAAGCCACTCAACAATTCAAAGTCAAGTTTCCGTCTCTCAAGCAAGTCAAACATGAATAGATGAACAACATTAGATGATCGACGAACATTGAACTTGTTAGTAGTGGTATGACTATATACTATATTCACATATTCTGCTCTATTGGATGCAATGTTGTTATTCTTGATACAATTTTCACCATAATTCAATGCAGGCGCAAAACTTAAGCTACCAAAACAAGATGTAATATGGCTCTGATAGCTCGACGATCACATCGATCATGAAGCACGTACAGTCTTTTCATATAGATTAGCAGAGAATATATAGTTCTCAAGAGAGAAGAGCCAAAGAGAAGAAGGAAAGCAAAACATTTGAAGTGACTATTTTTATAATATAACAAGGGATTGTACATTTCCATCCTTCTATAAGAGAGAAAATAGTAGCATTTTTGGTCCTTAATGTATTACTTTATTTCGATTTTGCTTCCGCTATTGTTCACTTGTACACATTTGGTTGTCAATAAATCCAAGTGTGCAATTTTGGTCCCTCTGTAGTCTAAATCATCCACCCCTGGATATTTTTATCCGTATTTTAATATAACATTAATAACAAGTGGCGTTTGACTAAATTATCCTTATGTCTTCTTTGGATGAGTGATTAATGGCTATATACCTTCTTGGAGTAATCAACAACAACAATAACATACCCAGTGTGATCCCACAAGTGGGATCTAGGAGGGTAAAATGTACACAAACCTTATCACTACCTCATAGAGATAGAGAAGTTGTTTCCAGATAGAAATAAAAAAGAAAGTAGTACTCATAAAAAGTTGAAACAGATAAACACTAGTATTCCAAAAGCAAAGTAGATCATTTTCTAACCCAAGCAAAGAACAAGCATCTTTTATTGAGGAAAAAACTCGTAACGAATTATACATTTAAAATCCAATAGAAAAAAGGAAGTCTCCGCGAGTACATGAGATGTAATCTTCCATTAATAAAATTCTAACTTTCACATATATCTACCCTTTAATAAAAATTAAAAGACATAAATTTCATTTTACACAAAATTCTATCTTTTCACTATCCCTCGAATTATAAGTATATTGTGTGTAGTTTAATCCTCAAAGCCGTTTCACCACTAAAAGAACACCAACGAACGTTCCTTTCATAACGCCATCAGAAATATAAGATTTTGGACGTGAAGGGACATATCCGTTGGAATTTCACATTCTTTTTGCTTATAACCTATTAAGCATTCCTAGAAAAGGAGAAATGTTCTTCACTTGGATAATAATAACTAGAAGAATAATCTTCTTCATCACTTTCTTTCAATTGTTCAATCTTATGTACAGCTTCCATCAAATCCCATCTCCTTCCAACATCCATTTCACAACAACACATTCCAATTTTCAAGAGCTTAAGCATTTCTCCTTCACAATTATGTTTTGTTGTGTTCATGTCTTTATCAAAAACCTCACCTGTCCATTCTTCTCTTACCACTGAATTCACCCACATTGCCAAGTCTGCATTTGCACCTTTCCCTTGCTTTAGATAATTAGCTGGAAACCTAAGAACATAAAACTTATACAATTATGTTTTATGTCGAGTATGAGGAACTACTATAGTAAACTTTCATAAATAGCTTCGACTTGAAACTTAATATGGTCAAATAGCTATATTTTACATAATTACACAATATAACCTCGGCTATGTGATCTGGAGGGGAGGAGGGAGGCGAGCAAGTTCGGGAGGAGAGAAATGAATTGTATATGTATATTTGTCAAATTATATGTGTATACCTATCAAATAATTGTATATGTGTAATTAATATACATATATATTTGTATATCTGGCAAGCGAGATTGGGAGAGGGAGGAGAGAGGCGAATTGTATATGTACTATCAAATTGACTATGTGTATCTGTCAAAATAATTGTATATATGAAATTGGTATACATTTGTAATTGCATATCTGCAAGAAATTGCAAAGAGAGAGAGGGGGGAGAGGAGAGAGAGAGGAAGAGAGGAGAGAGAAACTAGCAAGAAAATCCTAACTATAGCAACAAAACACTAACTATAGCTATAAATTGTAATTTCTTTAAACTATAGTTGTACAATGTAAATACATATTATATGTGTACCTAATTATGTTATGTTCCCTATTTTTTCCCGTCTCTAAGTGAATGCTGAATATTTTATGCACCAAACTATCTTTATATATGAAGATGAAGTGTTACCTGCCGGTTAGTAGTTCAAGTATGAGGATGCCAAGGCTCCAAACATCAGTTTTCCTTGTGAGGCGTTCATTTTGCATGTACTCTGGTGATTTGTAGGCCACCATGAACTGTTTGGCATGGTCCTTGTTGATTACTTGGACAAGGGCATAGTCTGCTACAAGTGGCTCTAATTTGTGGTCTAGTAGAACATTTGAGGATTTCAGATGTCCATGTGGGAGTGTTAGTGTTGGAAGCTCCTGGTAGAGGTAAGCCAATCCCCTTGTAACTCCTTTGATGATCTTCAAACGACTGGGCCAATCAAGACTTGCTTGGTTACCACTTCTTTTGCCTGATCAACAATTTAAAAAGTGAGCTTACATTGTATGCATGTGTAGACATCGAAATTTTGTAAGAGTCTACAAGATGAATCCTATTTCAATAAGGATTTATTGGAGGCTACTTTATCTGAACCCTAATTCATGTCTATATAAAAAGTATTATATTCTCTTGAAAGGCATTTCAAATATCCCCAAATTCTGAGATATTCATGCCTATATAAAAAGTATTATATTCTCTTGAAAAGCATTTTAAATATCCCCAAATTCTGAGATATTCACAATGAGATCAAAATCTCAAATATCCCATAAATTCTGGGGATATTTATCAAGAGATCAAAATATAGATCAAGGAGGTCAAAATCATCCTAAGTTCAAGAAATAAACCACTAACGGCCCTCGAATCACGGAGAAATCTAATGAAAGAAGAATCAAGGGAGAAACAGATTTGTACCCCTAATTGTTTATCAATAAAATTTTGTTTTTTTCATATTTTATTTGTGACCGCAATTTATTTTTTCATCCCATTAAAATTTGTTGCAAACAGCATGCACTCAATGTTTGAGTAAGTTTTTATAAGTACAGAAAGCTTACCATGTAGATGACTTGCCAAGCTGCCATTATCAACAAAATCAGTGACCAAGAGCTTTTCTTCCCTCCTATAATAGAAAGCCACAAGAGGAAGGACATTAGGATGGGACAACTTCCCAAGTCTCCTCATATGTTCATGAAAATCTTGTTTGCCCATATTATTCATTTGCCTAAATCTCCTCACAACAATTGGTTTTCCAAAAGGAACGTCAGCTTTATAAGAAGAACCAAAACTTCCACTTCCCAAAATCTCAGCTGGTGCTCTAAGAAGATCTTCTAAATCAAACTTTTCTCTATCCCTTCTTACAAAATACAATTTACCCTTGTCACTTGTTGAGTACTTCTCTTCTCTCTCTGTTTTTTCCACTGATATTGATTTTTCATATTGAGTTGGTTTTTTCCTTTGAAGGAAGAGAGCAAAAAAGATAATGGCTAGTATCATTAATCCTCCAATGGTTGCAAGGATTATGGCCATTACTGGGATTCCTTTCTTTTTCTTGTTTGATGGTGGACATGGTGGCATTGGCTTACCACATAGGTCCAAGTTTCCTGTTTCATCCACACACAAAAAGTTCTACATAAATATATTTTTCAACACAATCAATAAAAGGATTAGTATGTTTATGGCAATTTTTAAATGAGTTTACTATATATATGTATATGTTATCAGCTAAGTTTCTCGGACTCTTCATTTTTTGTGTCGCACCAGACACAACATGGGTGTGGGATTCGTGTCCAACTTAGTCAACCGATTTTAGGTACTTTCACCAAAATCGATGGGGAAAATTTGGACGGTTTGAACGATTTCTGTAATCAATAAAAAGCTAAGGTGAAATTAAAGAAAATGAACTATCTTTAATATAAAAATTTCTATATCACGTCTTTTTCTTTAATCTCCTTCTAGAATTTTCTTCAAGTCCTCCACATAATATCTCATAATTTAGGTTTTATCACTCTATTTTTTAGAAATTTTGATTATTTTTAGGCGAATCCCCACACTCGTATTCATATATGGATTCATATCCCCGAATCTTAAAAATTAGATCACGAAAGTTCTGACTTCTAGATCTACACCCGTATCAGACACCAACACCTGAGTCCAAGCAACCTAAGTTATCAGTATAGTTCTTTCCTTGTATGTTCTAAAGTCACATTAACGATATTTACCGTATACCTTTTTAAAATGTGTAATATTTAATCTTAGAATTAAGACAAATTATCTGTTACAATAAATAGAAATAAATAGAATTAAGATAAATGTGTAATATTTAATCTTAGAATTAAGACAAATTAATCGTGTGAAAATTCAAAGTGCAGAAGTGTAAGGGATGAACTAAATTGCCAGGTACATCTATTTAAAAGATTATAAAGTAATAGCTTACAATATAATGATGAAAATAATAATTATATTTGGTATAGCTCAATATTTGACTTCACCTATTTAGGACGTGCACCCATGTAGTGATGATATCAATCTCCTGGAATCTATTTAAATTACTCTAATTGACATGCTATCTTAATTTCTTTCTCTATTTAAATGTATATTGCATAATATTTTTTTTTTGTCTCATTTTAGTTGTCAAAATTTTTATTTTTAGAGTCAAATTATATAAACTTTGACTAATATCTTAAGATGTATTTTTAATCATATTAATATGGAAAAAAATACAATCAATAATAATTTTCGTGAAGTTTTTGAATAGTTAATTTTTATCTTAAAATATAAAGTTAGTTTAATCTAATTAAATTTTAAAAATTAATCAAATTAATTTTTAGAAAGTGTAACATGATAACTAAAATCTTAATATCATTGTATCCAAAGATTTCAATAAAGATGGAGGTTCACCAACTTCATTCATTCATCATTACTATCATTGCCCATAATAATTAAATATCAGCTAATAGTTTATCACCTACGATCACCATCCTTATCAACAACCATCATCATTGTCAATCACTACAAATATCAGCTAATAGTTCATCATCTACGATTACCATCCTTATCCACAACCATCATCATTGTCAATCACTACAATCAACAGTCATCACTATTAGCTATTATTTAAAATCACCATCATCATTTATTATTACCATAACAATCACCAATCACTATTGATAATCACCACTATATATTGCCAATCACAAAATTATCATCATTAGTTATCACTATCATTAACCATTATCGATCACCCACCACGACCTACCACCATCAATTCGAAATGAGAAGTCTTCCAATATTTAACGCTATCTTCATCAATTGGCTTCTTAATGGCAAAACTTCACCTCTCCTGGTATATATAATCACTAACGAAGAGTTACTAAAACAAAAATTATATTAGCCTTATCTTCAAAGTGTATAGTATAACTTAAGCCCAAAAATAAATGCAAGATATATACTTTTTTTTTATAGATTCCAATTATATAAATTGACAATGTCATTTAAAAAAAAAAAATATTACTACCATTTTTATTGGATTATTAATTATTAAGTACTTTCGCTGTCCCATTTTATGTGGCACCCTTTGACTTGGCACAGTGTTTAAGAAAAAAAAAAACTTTTGAAACTTGTAGTCTAAAATTATTCTGAAAAATTTATGTGGTTGAGATTCATTTCATTAAGGGTAAAAGGGGAATTTTAAAGTCAAATTATTTGTAATTAGAGTAAGGCGACATTCTTTTTTAGACGGATCAAAAATGAAAGGGTACCACATAAAATGTGACAGAGGGAGTAATATTTATTAAGAGATTTACTTGTATTGTTATTAATAAGCGATTTGATAATATGAATATCTTTTTGATACGTAACTTTTTTACACATAAGATAGGAGGTTTAGTCGTGCCTTTATATCTTGTGTTTTCATTAGTCGTATTATATATATTAATTTTATCGTATTTGCATACTATCATGTGTTTTTCGTTATTAGTCGCACTTTCTATTTCTTGTTATTTTTCTTTTCGTTTTTCTATATCTAGTTCATTTTGCTTATGGATTTCTGAGATGAGAATTCCTAGGAACCAATTTCTCTACCTCCTCTACGAGGTACTAGTAAGGTCTACATACATTCTACTCTCCCAAACCTCACTTGTGGGATTTCACTGGATATATTGTTGTTATTATTTTTAAAGTTAATTTCAACTTTTTAAATCACACATATAAAATTATAAAATTCAAAAGAAAAAATAATTTTTTAATTAAATTTTATTTCAAATCAAAATAAAACAAACAAAATAACCGGTGTAACTTTCTTTTAAGATATAGACACTAACCTGCAAACGAGGTAGCGCTTTGGCTGCTAAGTTGAGATGGTATGGGACCTTCAAGTCTATTATTTGCAACGTTTAACTGGAAATCCTGTTGAGGAAATGCCGGTATTAGTCCATTGAACTTGTTATTTTGTACCTGCAGCTCAACAAGCTTCGGAATCGCCAACAACGATGTAGGAATCTTCCCCGTAAACTCATTATTCGCCATTAAAACTCTCCTCATCGACTTCATTCCGGCGAAAGCATCGTCCGGCAACTCACCGGAAAATTGATTATTCGACAAATACACACCTCTCAATCGACCTCCGATCTTCTTCACTTCGGGAAACGGCCCTTCGAAATTATTATTCATAACACTTATAGTACGTAAATTAGTCAACTGAGAAAGTGTGTCGACGTCGAGATTCCCCGATAATCCCATGGATTCGAGACGGAGACCGATGAATTTACCGTTGAAGCAGAGTAATCCATTCCAATTCGAAACGTTGCCGTTGCAAAGATGCACCGATGAATTCCAGTTGCCGAGTGATGACGTGGCATTTTCGAGGGAAGATTTGAATTTAAGGAGGAGAGTTGATTCTGGCTCTTGACCGGAAGACGAAGTTATGAAGCAAGACAAGATGATCAACAAGTATAATCGATGATTTCTTGCTGAAGAAGCCATCGTTAATCTGGAGGCGGTTTTTCCCGCGATTATATCTTTTATGATATGAATTGACGGAATCTGATTTGTTTTTTTCGGGTGGTGTTCGAATAAAAGTTGTATGTAAATGTTTTGATAGTTTATTTGATGAGAATTGCTATGATTTTGTTGTTGAATGAGACAGATTGGGCAGAAGAGAGGACAAAACAAACAAAATGGGGTAATGGTGAGATTGACATTTGACAACTTCACAAAATGATTAGCTGTGTAAGCCGGCTGTTTAAGTATAACTTGTTTGCAAGTTTCAAAGGTAATATTTTGCACCTATAGTTTGTCTTGGTAGGGGTT
Organism: Solanum virginianum; assembly: GCA_000787875.1. Lineage (NCBI taxonomy): Eukaryota > Viridiplantae > Streptophyta > Magnoliopsida > Solanales > Solanaceae > Solanum > Solanum virginianum. Next base: position 137,271 of record DF358654.1, read on the forward strand.
GGGGTTGACTAATAGGATGAGCGTAGGGGGTTGGAGGATTCTTTCATGCTCTGGTTATTCGTTTTCATTATTTCCCCTCTTTCAATTTGTTTGTCATATTCTAATTTCACATATAATTTTTGAAATATTCTATTTATTTAGAAAAGAATGATACTCACTCCATCTAATTTTATATATCATCTTTTCTTTTTTAGTCCGTACTAAAAAGGATGTCATCTTATTTGAATTTGAAATAATTTTAAGTTAAAATTCTTCTTTTACCTTTAATTAAATAATTTTCAACTACACAAATATTTATGGATAATTTTAAACTACAAGTTTCAAAAGTTTTCCCTTTTTTCTTAAACATCGTACTAAATTAAACAGTGTCACATAAAATGAGACGAAGGGAATATAATTTAACTTGACATGGATCTGAGTTTAAGAAAATAAAGAAAAAATTTCAATCTTATGGTTTAAATTAAAGTTATGTCAAATGTATTAAAATGTCTTTTAATCTTATACTCCCTCCGTCCAACTTTACTTGGCCCTTGTTGACTTGACACAGAAATTAAAAAGTAGTAAATGATGGGTAATTTTACCAAATTACCCTTTGAATATAATAAATACTATGTCTTAAAAAATGTAATAGGGAAATGACTATAATTGATGATAAGGGTAAATTAGGAACTAAGTGTAAAATTATCTCTTGATTTCATAAAGTGGACAAGTATTGTTGGACATCCCAAAATAGTATAAAGACCAAGTAAAGATGGACAGAGAGAGTAGTGTTTAACATGCCACTAGAATTAGAGTGTTGTTAAAAAAAGAAAAGGGATCATTCTTTTTTTAAACGAACTAAAAAGGAAAATGGATCATTCCTCTTGAAACTAACTAAAATTGAAAGGTCATTCTTTTTTAAATGGATAGAGAAATGGAGATTTTAAATCTAGTGATCATAGCCTAAAGAGATATTAAATATATCAAAATACCCTTTTATTTTGGTGCATCCAAGATTTTTACTAAAAAGGTTCAAAAAAATTAAAATGTAATATCTGCGATTATAACTTTAGAACCTCAAGGTGATTTATGAACTCCCTCAATTGGCTTAAGTCATCAACAAACACCTCAACTTGTACCAATTTTTCATTTAGACACCTAAACTAAAATAAATTCCTAATAGACACCTCAACTGACAAAGATTTGAACCCGTTAAACATTTTTATCCTACCATTAAGTATTATGTCTGTGCGTGAGATACATGCTGCTGACTTGAATGACATATACATTCCAAGTCAGGTACACGTCAGATCCACGTGGGATGGACCTTCCAGATCAGATTTCTAATTCAAAACATTTGATACATTTCAGTGTGTCCTGACGATTTCTCCCTCCCCGACCATTATACGTCTAAATCAAAGAAGAAACGGAATATGCTAATGTAAGTTTACTGGTTTGTGAGTTTCATGAATTGAGTTTAGTTTACTGATTTGTTAATTGAGTTTCTTGGCTGTTGTGTTTTTAGTTAGTTAGCTGCTGCGTTTAGTTTATGAATTGAGTTTAGTTCAAGAGCTGCTGCCATTCGTAAAGGAAAATGAAAGCTCACACAAGATTAAGCTACAGTTTATCTACTTCGAGATGATGCAGGACATGATGTTCCTTAGTTATTGGTGAAGTATTAGGAATTGTTAACTTCCTTCTGATTTTCCTCCCACCCTCCCTTTTGGCCAATATCTCTTTGGTTAATAGACGTAGAGGTACCAACTGGACATTCGTTGGGGACCTGGGAATTCAAATGTGGGAAATTCCCCTGACCCCAAGTCAGTTGTATGCTTACTGTAAATTGTTTTCTGTTTTTAGTGAACTAGTAACGGTGACATTGACGGTAACAGTTCAGTCTTTGTTTCCAAGTGACGACTGTGCTAGAATTTCAATATAGCTAGTTGGATTTCTCAGAGCAGTTGTTATTGACCCTGTTGTATATTTTTATGGTATGGCTAGATGACCATGGTTGCTCAGAGGTTGAACATTACCAAAAAACGTTTACATAACAGAAGTGATGAGATGTGGAATACCAGGAAAGAAGGTTACTTCTGCAGTCGAGAATGTATAAACTCGTTAAAAACGAAGAAAAATAACTCTCAACTATAATTCTATCTATCTAATCCCTCATCAAATACATTCTGTTAAAGAGATTTTATATAGACTGTGAGTAATAAAGAATAGTTAGTTATTATTTTTTTTGCATCGATGGATCTTTGTGAGTAATTGTAATAGTTGGTAGTTGTATTATTAGTAATTTTGCTATAATATTGTGTATAAAAATAATAAATTTGTGTCAAACTTATGAATTAAAATCACATTACATGGTTTTTTCTTAAGAGAGAAATATGTTTTTCAAATACTATGGTCAGACACATGTTGAAACCACGTAAAATTGGTTATCTATGGCCAAATACTAGCTTAATATAGATAGTTATATCTCTTTACTAGTTTACTGGTTTGTGAGTTTCATGAATTGAGTTTAGTTTACTGGTTTGTTTAGTTTCTTGACTGCTGTTGTATAGTTTTATTGCTGTGTTTATATCTCTTTACTGGCTTGCTGGTTTGTGAGTTTCATGAATCGAGTTTAGCTTACTGATTTGTGAATTGAGTTTTTTGGCTGTTGTGTTTTTAGTTAGTTAGCTGTTGTGTTTAGTTCATGAATTGAGTTTGGTTTACTGGTTTGTGAGTTTTGTTTCCTAGTTAGTTGTTGTGTTTAGCTCTTGAATTAGTTTTAATTGAGTTTAGTTTACTGGTTTGTGAGTTTTGTTTACTAGTTAGTTGTTGTGTTTAGTTCTTGAATTGAGTTTAGTTGCTGCTGCATCAGTTTGTTTACTAGTTTCTTAGCTTGCTATTGAAGTTTAATTTCTGTGTTTGCTGCTGCATCAATGAGTAGTTGGCTGGGAAATTGAAGCCTAGCAAGGAACCATAAAAGGACTCATCTATTCTTCTGAGAAAGTAAACTTGGCAGTACACTTTGCATTACTAAAATAACATCTTCTTTGTCACGCTCCAAATCCCATTAAGGCGGACTCAAGTATATGACTAGGGCGTTGGGGCCACGCTGTCTGAAGTACAGAATATGCCCATACATTAATTTACATAGTCTACAAAGCCTCTAAATAATGACAAGTATTTGATAAGGGTTGGGACAGGCCCTGCCTCAACTAGCTGTACAAAACAAAAACATAAACTCTAGACATGCAAAGTCCCGAAGCAACCTGGAGCTTGGTGACCACTGCTGGATATCATGTACTCCTACTGGGGAGATCTACTAGCACCTGTTCCTGCAGCATGAAATGCAAGTCCCCCGTAAGGGACGTCAGTA
>DF358654.1:141768-155830 GCA_000787875.1 Solanum virginianum
TGGAGCAATAGCTATATACATCAGCCCACAAATTTCAATCAAGAACACAATTGCGACAACACATAAGACCTTACTATTGCGGACTGTAAAAGCAATCAAATAGCCTGACTATACCACTGCCAACCTATCCTTTGTTAAGTACATAAGTAATGCTTCATATTACAGCAAGCCAAGAAGAGAAATAACTCATAATCAACAAGAAAAGTACACAGCAACATCAACAACACATGCTGTCCAGAATTTTCAGCATCAACACAATCAACATACTCTCTTGTTTGTCATGGGAAAATTATACTAAAAATATACTTAAGATTGCTTACCTTATCCTTCAAGATTAGGATGTCCTTCAAGAACCCTAGAAGGTTTTCTTGGCTGCTCTTAGATATAAAGAAAGAAGAGTAAATATTTCTTAAGAAAGCTGAAAAATGTATCCAAACGTTTTGTGAAATCCTTTGCTATTTTGACCCCTTTTTAAGCACAACTTTGGCTGACTTTATCTTGGAACATAAGTAAATATAAGAGAGCTAGTGATGCAGCAGCTTCTCACTTAAATATGGGCCAAAATGGATCTCTAAAGTGATGGACTTGGGCGGTCTAACTTGCAGATTTTCCTTCTTTTGTTTTGGCCCAATTAGTTAAGTATTGTAGAATGTAGTTGGGCCTTCTTCTTCTATCATATTGGGCTGTAAATACAGCCCACTTATAGTACTATAATATGGGCCAAAGATACCTCCTTAACTTAGACTTTATTTTGTTTCATATGTATAGTACAAATACTTATAGTGAGTGTGTGGGGTGTTACACATCTTTTTAATACAAAATCTGCATCAGTCATTGATCTTTCTAGTACAAACTTCATATATCTGATACTTGGAATACCAAAACGAGATAGTTCTCGACTTTGATAGCCATTTTTATGAAGAGTTCTTGACTTCGATAACAAAACTGAAGTGTTGAATGTAGGTTTTTCTCGACTTTGATAACCATTTTATGAAGAGTTCTTGACTTCTATAGCAAACTGGAGTGTTTAATGTAGGTTCACAAAACCACAACAGGCGATAGTGTTCCAAGCTTATTGTGCTACTTAGTTTTTTTTGTTCACTGTTGGAGTTTTAGTTTGCTAAATAGTCCAGTTGCTTTGTGTTTAATTCTGCTGTAATTTTAGTTAATTAACTGTTGTGTTTTTAATTTAGTTTACTAGTTTGTGTTTAAGTCCAATGAGTTGTTGTTGTGTTTTTAGTTAGTTAGTTAGTTGTTGTGGTTTTTATTTAGTTTACTAGCTATGTTTAGTTTTTGAATTGAGTTTAGTTGCTGTGGTTTTTGTTTAGTTTACTAGTTGTGTTTAGTTCTTGAATTGAGTTTAGTTGCTGCTGCATCAGTTTCTTGGCTTGCTATTGGTTTCTTAGTTGAGTTTTCTTGGTTTACCAGTTGCTACTGCTGCACCTATTAGTTTCTTGAGTTTACATCAATTTGTTTACTAGTTGCTGCTGCATTAGTTTAAAACTTCAGCCACTGCTAGCTTCTCAATGTTTATCAGATACCCTGAGTTTGCAATTTTCTTTCTGGCAATATTGTAACTTGTTAATGACATGAGTATAGAAAGCAACAACTTCTTGTTGCCCAAATTTGCCTACTCTAGATCAATCATTTACAGCAGCAAACCAACACTTTGATCATTCTGTCCAAATCTCTTCTGGTTTGTTGGCACAATTAATTTGAGCATCCCCCATTAATTTCTTGGTTTCATCTGATGTTCCACATAGCCACTTGAGTTACTTTGTGCTGTGCGAGTTTACTTGATGTCTACTCTGAGTTTGCTTGAAGGCTGTTGTGAGTTTATTTGTTGCTGCTACTGGAACAAACAATAGGCCTACAAATGGTTTTGGTGTATACTCTGATCCTACAACTGGAACCCAAGTGTTTAATGTAGGTTCATTTATTTTGGTCTAATTTACTACTCATAAATGCTTCTTTGCTGATTCTAATCTTTCTTTTATTACAGCCTGGTACATCAAGTGAGATGGTTCTACATAGGCCAACAAATTTGAAGATTGCTTCACCAACCAATATAGATATTGGTTTTAAACCTTGTGGCCTAAGATGGAATGGAAAAGATGCAGTTAGCACCATTGAGTTGCAACGTATGAGAGCAAATAAGAAAAACAAAGTGGCAACAACTTGTGAAACCTCAAAGAAGTAGTTTATCTGAGATGCAAATGGGATTTTGGGCTATGGATTTTGAATAATGTAATATTAATACTTAAGTTTATTTTTGAACTCAAGATGTTATTTTAGTTTACTTTTGAACTTGTATGATTTGTTTTGAACAACTTATCTTAAAGCTACTCCATCTTTGTGATATATCATATTTTGAACTTAATGAGATACATAATCACTTGGTAGGAGTTTCGACATAGTTGATGCACATGAATTCGATTATGACTAAATAAGGAGAATTCATTACTTGTAATGTTATACCAAAACATTACTCGATAGAAACCAAGAACTCAACTTAAGAAGGTAAAAGAACAACAACAAAGTTGGACATATCCAATACTCAAAGGGATATGTTCATTACATTCAACATTTTTAAAACTAATAAACACAAACTAGTAAACTAAACTAAAACCACAGCAGCTAACTAAACTAGTAAACTAAATAGCAACACATTGGACTTAAACACAAACTAATAAACTAAACTAAAACCACAACAGCAAACTAGACTAAAAACTAAAAGTAAACAGTGAACAAAAAAACTAAAACACCAACCGTCAGCAGCAAAGTCTAGGCTAACTGATGCAGTAGCAACTGGACTATTCAGCAAACAAAGAAATTAAACAAACCCAACAATAATTACCACAATTACATATATCGGCTTCTTCGATATTCACTGAATTTTACAATATATTCACTGCTCGAAAATATGAATTCAAAAGTTATTGGATTAGGAATTCGAAAATAAGAATTTTACATTTTGGGATATTGTTGTAATTTCTTCAACTCTTCACTTCACTGCCTCTAACAATATACAAATCGAAGAGAAATTGTGGAGAAGGAGAAGGAGAAAAACGGACCCAAACAAAAATTAGGATTAAAGAATAGATGGAGAAGGAGAAAAAGAGAACGAAAAAAAAACACGATCGACTGGTTCACAAAATAAAGATGGAGAGTGCCGTTTGCAATTTTAATGGTGGAGATGAGGTTTAACCATTAGTTTAACATGGAAAAGAAGCTTGAAGAGCTTCTCACGCTCCACTTTTGGGTGAGACACACGCACAATGCCAACTAGGACAAAAATGTTTAAGGGGTTCAATTGAGGTATCTATTAGGAATTTGTTTTAGTTTTGATGTCTAAGTGAAAAATAAGAACAAATTGGGGTGTTTGTTGATGACTTTAGCCCCTTCAATTATTGAGTCAACCTTAAATCTTATATTTAGGTGATACAAAATTTATATATATATATATATATATACATAAAAAATAATTTAAAATATCTTATATATTCATATTATAAATTATAGCCAAGGGGATTCAGGTGAACTCACTATACCCTAGATTTGTTCTTATCATATTAAAGAGTTGTTAAATAAGGAAAGAGATATTCTTTTTTAAAACGAATTGAGAAAGAAAAAATAGAAAAATTAACAAATTGATGCGAAGGGAGTACTATTTGGATAGTCACATTATTTTAATCATATTATTTTTTCAAATACTTTTTAAACTATTGAAAATTTTGTGTTAGAATTCACATTAAACATTAATTAATTTGACCCTTTTACATAGAATCAAACCAAACAAATTAAAGAAAAAAGAGTTATCTAACAAGAAAAAATGTATTTATTGATTATTACCTTTTTATTTGGATATAACTTATATTGAAACGCTATAAACAACTTCTGCACAATCAGTGAAACTTAACATGAATAAAAGGCAACTTGTAGTCCCTGAGTCTCATTTCATGTAACATTTTTTTTGTCAGTTTCAAAAAGAATATTACTTTATTATAATTGGAAAAGATTTTATTTTAAAATTTCCTTTTTACTTTTAATGAAATGAATCTCACCCACACAAATTTTTCAGAATAATTTTAAACCACAAGTTTCAAAAATTTTTACTTTTTTTACTTAAACATCATGTCAAGTCAAAGGGTGCCACATAAAATGGGACGGAGAAAGTATTATTTTTTGAGTTAACAATTCTTATCATTCATAGTCCTCATTAATGACTTTTTAATACTTCATATGTCCTAATTGATGTGTCACATATTTCTTTTTAATTTAATTTGTGTCAAAAAGAATGTCACATTTTTATAATTAGAAAAATTAAACTTTAGAATTACCCTTTAATTATTAATAAAATAATTTATAGTTGCACAAATAATCAATAAGTATTTTAGACCATAAATGTCGAAAGTTTTTTTTTTAATAAACTTTTTCATATCAAATTAAACAATATGACACAAATTAAAGGTAGAGATTACTTTTTATGTTTTTAGTGGTTTGATTTTATTTCTTTATGGCGTGGACTTAAGCTAGAACTGATTGTAGTTTTAGAAGTCTTGCTGCTTTTCTTAATCCCTTCACTTTGGATGGCAAGTTTTGTGTTTTTTCATCCCTTCACCAGAGAAACAAAAAGAAGAAACCTCTCAGTTGTCTGAGTTTCTTCACATGAGCGTGCCGGGATCCCCAAAAAAATTGTGTATCTATGTAGAAAATATGCAAAAATTGTATAAATATAAAGATAAACACCCAATGAACAAGAAATTTTGTGGATGCTTTGGTTCTTACCACCCTCCTAAGGCTCAAAGCAAGCTGCCAGATGAGGGATCGCATCCCTCATGTAAGCGTGTAGATAAACCTTATCACTACTTCGTGCAGATAGAGAAGTGATTTCCAAAAAGGAAAAAGACAATACATATACAGAATAATAGCTAAAACGAAGAGCAATGTAAATTCTAAAAGAAGAGAATTTACATTTTACCCATACTAACTTTTTACTCTAATACACAACCCCCACTCCTTTCTACCTAAAATTATGTCATCGGTGATATGAAACTGCATCAATCCTATCTAATATGTCTCCTCAATACTTCTTCAGTCTTGTCTAATGGAGGGTATTTTACAAGTACACACCTCTCTGTCCTTCATAGCCTAGCCCAGCAATCTTCATCTTCTCGCGTTGCAGCTTCTTCATTTTGAGAGCTTTGTATCAGTTTGACAACAGTAACTTGGACCTGTCAGATAAGCTTAGACAAGGAATTATAATGCAGAAACAATATTTTAGTTTCTTTTGTCTGATACTCCTTTTACCTTTATCTGCAACCAGAAGACCACTGAAATTGAGAGGACAGGATGAAAGGGAGATACAGCTATGTTCAGCAATCGATGAGCACAGAAATTGATGAAGGCAAACTGAGGGGTTGTGGAAATCAGCAACCTGTCTACAACATTTCACAAAAACTCAAAGAGTGTGGAAGTGCCAATATCATCTAATGCAATAAAAGAAAACCTTGCATTTCTTGTATCATAGAGAAGATTTAACCACTTCAAAATTTCCTGTGATCCTCGACAATCCTGGTTACCTCATCATTACATCGACAAAGATCTAAATAAAGCACATGATGATTAGTCATCACATTACAAAGTATGCCATAATTGAAAATACTAAACTGTTATGTTACTTTTTGTGAATTGCATCACAAAGCTGGCTAAGGGTCTCTGAAATTTTCCCAAGGCAATCAATAAGCTGGTTGCCTTGACTTCTGATCAAATGAACATGACCATCCTCAAAATTCTTCGAATCATCGAGCCTGCAATCTCTATCATCCATTGGATTTCCTTCAATTATTGCAGTGATCATTTCCGCATTTTCTCTAAGAGTCGCAGCCATCATTTCTTCATGATTATCTACATTAATCTGCTCAGCCTTTACCTTACTAACCATGCTAAGGTTTGGAAGTTCAGCCTTGTCCTCCGGACTGGATGTCTCACACTTTATTTCTAATCTTGAATTCTCATGCCTTGGGGCTTCCAAATTTGCATCTATGCTAGCTTCATGCTTTATCCCCATCTTGGATTGCTCATACTTCCTGTTTTCATTTAAGATATGTCTCCATGGATTCAATTTTTCCTCCATTTTGTACCTTTTTTTCTTTGTCCTTCGCCGCTGCCTTTTAGGACCTATGGTACAAGAATGTTAACACATTTAGAAGATAGTCAGTGGCGCATGCAGGATTTTCTGTAAGCAGTGTCGATATTCAAAAAAATAAAAGAATGAATACTTGATATAACAACATTATATTAATAAAATCTAGTTAAAGCGTACTAATAAAACACAAATCAAGTAATTACTACACAAATTAAACTCTTGACACAATTAGCTATTTTATCCTAATTTGACTAGGAATTGAAGGTTGGAGGTTTGACACTCCTTAACAACATTTCCGTTTATCACAGGCAAGTGAAGCGACTTTGCTCATTCCCGAGCTGATAATTGCCAGAGGATGGAACCCAGTAATGGCACATCAGCTTCAAAGTGTACTGAAAAATCCCAAAAATCAAACACAAAGCTGCACTTGCTGAGCTTCGAACTTGGGAGCACGCTGCATTAGCCATGTGCCAAACCAACCAGCCAAGAAAGCTCATATTTGTTCGAGCAGCGTCATTTATGTTATTTCTAGTTATATTCAGATTACACACACACACACACACACACATATATAAGATACAAAAAAATCAACGAAGTAGAGTTGGATAATATAGAGTGGGTCCACCCCTAAAGGTAGCGAAAAGTCAATTTTCATTTCAGGAGATTGATTTTCTTTTTTAATTTTTCTTTATCTCTGATATATAGCTTAAACTATATAACAAACCATGACTACACCACAAAGTTTGTTTTATAGGATGCAGGAATGGCCAGTTGTGCTAATTAATTCTAGAATGCTATATTAATGATGAAGATATGCAGTCATTAACTTCGACAGATGACAAGATTCACCAAGTGATTTTGCACTAAATCAGGCAGCAGATACCAGAACCACAAATTTATCCGCTCGCTTAAATGAAGAAAGGAAAAAAGAGAGCAACGAACCATCATCATGGCTAGTGAACTGAAAGCTGACATTTGCATTCTAAGGAAATCAGCCCCTTCGGTTTATTAATGGAGGAGAGCTCGGTAGCATATTTACAAAGCAACCCAGAAATAAGATACATTTTACCCTAATGACCTAATCAATGTTTTAAAAAGTGAAGATGCAGAGGCACAAGGCCAAGCATTTTACTTTACATTGTATGACGCATAGTTCCCAATCATTCTGCTGTACATCATTCTACTTTACACTGTAACAGATGCCTGTGGTGCAAAAAGAACAAACAGGAGACTAATCACTTATTTATGCACTAAACCGTTGCTACTAAGATATGGAACCTATTCTTTAATCTCTTCAAATTCAGTTGGGTTATGCTGAGAAACATTAAACAACAGCTATACTGCTGGACTGGAAAAGGCATAGGTAAGGGAACCAGAAGATATTGGAGACCATTCCTGCATGTGCTTGGTGGTGATTTGGAAGGAGAGGAACTCAAGATGTTTGGAGATTATATATGAGAAGCTTTACAATAGGTAATTCAGATGTATTTTCCTTTTAGGTTTTTGGTGTAGACTAGAAGACGTCAATACAATTGATAAGATGATAGATTTTCTCAGCTTCCTACAGCCAGGGGAGGATCTATGTACAACTCTTGGGGTGCCACGGCACCTGGACGTCTCAGTTGAAACTCTGTAGGTATATGTATATATATGTTTAAGAGTTTGTATAAATATAAAGCCTGCCACCCGCAATATCAAGTAACTGTATAGTGCCAATGGTGAAGGTCAAGTTTCGCTCTCCAAGGTCGTGATTGCTACTCTGTTCAATGAATTTTTTTGGCAAATATTACACGAGGCTTTATTATTTTGTTTTAAAAATATTTTTTAGTAGAACTGAACACAAGAGCTCTCATTATCAAAGACTCGCCTAAACCATCACGCCAAAGCTCTGCCTAGGCTGAAGGCTATATAAAACCTACTTATACTCTCCTCTGTAAATATTGAAACCACACAACTACTAAAAGGGTGTGGCACCTGGAACTTTCAAATCCTAGATCCACCTCTGCCTACAGTAATTGTAAAGGAATTGATCTGTATGTAATTTTTGCCACGATCTTTCTGCTTCATCTATACAAACTTACCAATCTCAAAAAAGTTTCCAAGGGTAAGACATAAGTCTTGGACATTTAACTTTTAATATTCTTTTGATAAGGTAATGTTGATATTTTTTATAAAATAATAAGATAAACATAAATTAAATAACTGTTTTAGAGAATTTTAAAATTTTGTAGAACATACAAGGGAATATAATATAAATTTCCTACTGTAAGATAAAATTCATAACCTTTTTCTTTCTTTAGGCAAAATAATCGCCATAGTATAAAATCATTCTTCATCAAGATACTTAATTTTTGGTTAAACATTTTTGCATATTATTTGTACAAAAGGTGGGCGTACAATATTGGTTTTAAGTGAAAAGAGAATTTTATGAACAATTTGTACAACAAAGGTGAGCGCTTATTAGTTTCTTCATCTCTTAAGAGTCAATTAGTTCTTTTTCCCAACCACAAATCAATAGCCCAGTAGAGTTGGATAAGTTAAGACCAAAATGTTTTTTCCCCAGCTTTGTAAAGTCTCTTCACTTCAGTCGCTGCTTCTACATTTGATTTCTCTTTGCCCATCGGCTCTTGTCTCTGTTATTACCACCATTGTTCCAGTCACCTCGCACAGTGAGCGAGAAATTTGATGAAGGGTGTGCAAATTTTCCTCTCAGTTGTGCTAAGTATATATAAAGTTAAATATACACCACATAATTTCCGCCGAAGAGTGTGCACCAGACCACCCTTCACCTAGGTGACTCCGTCCATGGCCTCAACTATAGCACACTGTTTGCAATCACTACTCCAACCATTCACGTTCTTTACACCTATTTTGTTTTATGAGCAACTAGTTAAGGTTGTAAGCGAAACATCGGTGTGAAGAATAGGCTGTATTTTATTATTTGCTTTCTAAATTAGGTCATTGATAATGTTTACTTGGGAATTTCTGTTATGGATTTTTCTCTCCTCTTCCAAATGGTCTAATTTAGAAGTGGATTTTGAGGGTTCAGCAAGGCTCGCTCCTCTCCTACAAGGGGCTAGGTGAGTCTGGGCATATGCCCAAACCTTTGGAGAATATGTTTCACAAGACATATGAATGCCACTATCACTCTTGAGGCATTTCAAGCATGCGTCACGGAGACAGATCCTAGGATATGCCCACAAAATGCCTTTGAAAAAAATCATCCTAATAAGGGTGGAATAATTTGATTATAACTTCAAAGGTTTAAAGAGTCAAAAGGTTGATTCAATTGTAAGACTCTTCACCACAAGAGAAAAGGCTCCTCATCTCGATGGATGTGTCTATCACACTTAATATCAGTATTCTAAGATTTATCAATTCCTCTAGTCAATGATTTTCGTCACTAAGAGATAACGTCCTCGTTTCTGCTTGTGTGCTTGTATATACGTATAGCATTCACATCAATCAATCACTTATACCTCAATCCAAGCTCTATGAGTTTGCTATACAAATCCTCAGGAATCATCAACACATTTCACCTTGTGTAGTGGAACCGTTTAGAAAGAACCAGATGCTAGACAGTGGCAGGTTGAAACCAACAGAAATTTTTCCAAACGTATTAATCTAATATAAAAGAAAAGACATTACATAAATCTCTCACCCAGGGTAGTAAAAATTACAGAGCATCAGGTATTGAGTACTACTACTCCATTAATCACTGTCATCTTCTGTTACGTTGCTGGTCAGCTTCTTCTTTTTTCTCCGGTCTAACCGATGAGAGGATTTTGTTCCCATTCATATTTCAGCGGCTGGTCTAACTTCTTTTCAGCGTTACTTTTAACCAAGTTCCTCAAATAGTTTTCTTAACTTCAGTCCTTTCACCGTCAAAATTTGTACTTAATAACAGAGCCTAGTATCATTGACCCTGGAATCTCCCCTCATTCTGATATGACGGTTTAGCATCTGTATTGACCAAATAGAGTTGGAGAAATCCTTGTAGACAAATTTGCCATAAATTTACACGATCCATCAGAAAAATTCACAAGCATCATAAACGGAGAGTTTTAACCCACCACTTTAAGCTCTCTGTTCCTTTGTGTGTCGGTTATCCTTCACTTATGAATGATCACATTTGATATAATCCATATTCTAGGCTTAAGTTAGTCTTTGAACACATTCTACACCATCTACTGCCATCGAAAAGGTTATTCAGAGAGAAAAATCATCAAAAAAAATTAATGGATATTTAGTGGGAGAAACTTTATCCAGCTTTGTAATCTTCATTTGGCAAAAATTAAATTCTGTTTTTAATGTTCTCTGATATAAGAGTGTCTTAATCAAGATGAAATATGCATCAGGGGACTCATTCCAGATTCTGTTTGCTCTTGAAAAGATTTCTCCCAACATACTTGACATTTTAATACTTTACTTTGACATCCATAAATGAAATTTATTATAAATTGATTTCTAGTACAACATCCTAGACCCGCCAACATATTGAAATCTAAGTTCTTAATCTAATGTGGAGCTAGATAAATCCTAATTAATATTAGACATTTACTAAACAAAAATATTCACAAAGTAGTTTGAATTCAAAATATCAACTAAATAATAAAATAAGAGCGAATCAAATCGAATCCCAATCTTAAATTTTCCAAACAGAGTTACCAATTATGGGCATAAAGTTCTCTTTTTTAATGATCTATACTAAGACTAGACCAGATGACTCTTCTAAACAACAGCAGACACTTGATAACTTTTTCAACCATGACTGAATCAAAGCACCGAAGCAAGGAAAAGAGTCGCTCAAGAAATCCATATAAATGCTATGATGCTTTTGGTACTTCCTAAGCTTTGCATAAACATCCCAAAAAGCCATATTTCTGAGATACAAGAAATTCAAAATTGATTAGAACGGAAGTAATACCAATTTCCAAGAAAGCATTGTTTCCTTGAGCCTGCTGTGCTTCCGGGTCGGTATCCGGGTCAGTTTCAGCACCGCCGCCATCTCCCCCCTGTAAATTCAAATACCTAGCAATCGCATTAAACAACTCGAAATCGAACTGCTCCGGGAGATCCAATTCCCTCTTCCTCTCCTCATCGAAAACCGTCCAATACGCCGATTCCCATGGCTTCACTTTATTGTACTGTTCCAACATAGAGTCCCACCTCCGTTTACACTGATTCAAGCTCCGATTCACGCCCAGCGAGTTGCAATTCTGCACGGTGGACTGCCATTTCTGGAAAGAGGCTAGGGTATTGCCGCATTCGATTTGAGTTGCTTTCATTTCGTTCACAAGGGTGAGTGACTCGTGTAGAGTCCAGTCAGGCGCCGCCTGCGAACGCGTCCGCAGTGAACCGCCGGTCCTCTCCATTTTTGTGAATCTAATGCCTCAGGTTTAACATAGCTACTAGGATTGGGACGGACAATTGAGATGATCAATTTGTTTGCTCCTGCACCAACACCACCTTCTTTTGGCTGCTTCTTACCATATCCTATCATTTAAATTAATCTCTCATTTCATGTAATATTCCATTTACCCCCTTGTTTCTTGTTAGTAGAGTATTATTTATTGTTAGTTGAATATGATTGTTACTTGGATTTTATTTTATCATATTATATAATGTTTAATTTAGTGTGATCGTGTTATTACTTTAATATTTTTTTCTCATTTATGATTTTATTTATTATTTAATAATTATATCACATACCATACAATTTCTTGCAAGTTTATCGTTCAAATTATAGATATATGACATTATGTAACGATGAAGAATAATACAATCTATCCAAATATTGATTCATTTAACAATATAGTACAATACAATAAATTACTTCAGTCGTTGCATACTATTATAACTTCCACCAATTATAATAGTTATTTTCAGCTACAATTATCATCATTATCAATTCATACAGTCAATTGTCACCATCAATAGCTATTATTTACGATCATCATCATTGTAATAATTATTATTATTAATTACCATTATATAATGACAATCTCGTATCATTGTCGTCACTCAACAGTTACTACCATCATTATTAATCCTCATCATTAGTTACCATCTCAATCACTATTGTTAATCATTATCATCATTGATTTACTATTCACAATATCATCATTTATGAAGACCATCTCAATTGACACCCACAATCATCTTATATGACTTTACAAATGATTAAAAAAATTAACAAAACGATCAAAAAGAGTAAAATCGTAACAAGGTAGTCGTACTGGAAGGTGCGGCTGGATCACCTCCTTTTTAGGGAGAGCTAATGCATGTTGGGGTATTTTGGTTTGACACTACTTCACACCCCCCAAAAAAAGAAGGAAGCTATGTCTGAGTTAAACTTGGAGATGGAAGTCTTTTTTCCTTTCTCGACGATGAAGTAAGACCAAGCTCATGAGCTTATTAAGAATATATATATATTATATCAAAGAATGTGCGTATGATGTATAACTATATATATCAATATATTACTATATAAGAAATGTCAATAAGCAAGTAACTCTTCGTCAACATACTTGTTTGAGCTGCTTGTGTCATCTCCTTCTTTATTATATGTGGTTCAATCAAAATATTTCATGAATCTTGACGTGTCTGCTTCAGCTACTTAATTATATTCCTTTATCTACTGCAACTTGATTTACGATAGTGTCTCTACCAAATTATTTCTTCAGCCATAGCTCTCCATCAACATGTCTGCTTGAGTTGTCTGCTTCATCTCCTCCTTTATTATATGCGGTCCTATCAAAATACTTCATGGATTTTGACCCAAATTATTTATTTAGCTGCTTCAACTGTGATTTTATTATATCGCCCTAATTAATTATCTTAAACCTAAGTAATAAATAACTTAAAATTTAAAAAAATATATAAAATATTATATCAACATCATATAAATCGAGATCAAAAAATAATAATAAAATATTCTATTAACGTCATCTAAATCGAGATCAGAAAATAATAATTATTGGGCCCGTGCGGAACACAGACTTCCCCTTTTCTAGTGTGTGTGTGTGTGTGTGTATATTATATCAAAGAATGTGTGTATGATGTATAACTATATGTATCAATGTGTCTGGTGTACAATTTAGTTTAAGAATTATATATACATCCATATACATTGTTTTATGTAAGATTTATATATTTTTTTCAATCTCGACCAACTTAAACCTTCTCTAAATCATCACAAATTTTGGATATGAGCTCTTTTTAGTGGTCGTTTGGTACAAAAATATTAGAACCCGTATTATGGTGCTCTGGTATTAGAACCCGTATTGAGATGTTTTGGATCCATTATGTAATTTGGGACCAATGTTGCAATTTTTGGAAATTCAAGATTCAAGTGACATTTTGGAGACTTTGGGGACTTAAGTGTTTTTTTTTAAAAGTGGGACCACTCAAGTGGTGTAAGTTCCCTATTGGTCCAAGTATTATGCGGGATCAAGATTTTGCTTTGGTCTTATCTTTATAAGTATATGTTCCTTGTACAAGAAAGAGAATTCTCGATACTTAGAAAAAAAACCAAGCGTTTCAAAGAGTAACTGAGCAACTTTCTGGTTGCTACAGTAAACGTCACATAATTCGCTTTTTTTTATCTTTCAATTATAGTTTGTATGATTTTGTATGTAATTTATGTATGTGTTTCAAAGAGTAACTGAGCAACTTTCTGGTTGCTACAGTAAACGTCACATAATTCGCTTTTTTTTATCTTTCAATTATTTTGACGCTTCAAGCCTAGTATATTGGGTCCCCCAAGTGGTGTGGAAGCATTGGTTTGTCAAGAAAATACTTTGTGATTCGAATTTGGCGATTTGAAGTTCTTAAGGGGTTGACAAGGTATGTTGATTTTCTTTTGGTTTGAGTTAAATTTAAAGCTTGTATGGGTGTTGGTGAATGTTATAT
>DF358653.1:0-27637 GCA_000787875.1 Solanum virginianum
GCAAGTTGAGAACCAAAGAGATAGACTCAGTCAAAGTCCTATGGAGAAATCAATTCACTGAGGAAGCCACATGAGAAAGTGAGGAAGAGATGAAAATAAAATATCCGCACCTATTCGCGCCTAATGATGAGAGTGTTGAAGGTAATTTCCTTACCCTTAATTAAATTGATTGTCTTTTCTTGAGTGAAACTTGTGTACATAGTATGGTTTGTTTATGAAAAATAAGAAGTATATGCTAGTTATGCTTGTGCTGGAAATTTGGACAGCATGTGTCCTAAGGATTGTTGTGCATGTTCGAATAGAGTTGATTGATGATTGAGAAAGAGTTGAGAGTTTGATAGATGTGAATGTAGAGATTAGTTTTGAGTTTATTCGTGCGTTGATATCCACTGTTACTCATCATTTGAGGATAAATGATCCCAAGGGGGAGATGATGTAATACCCAATAAAATTACTAAAATACCCCTATAGTAGAGACATGTGCATAATGCATCTTTCCATGTTTCATTTGCAAATCTGAGACTGGATTTGCAATCAGCATAAAAATTGAATGAAAAAATGGTCTCGATCGATTTTTAGAGCGATCTGATCAAAAGGTAATTTTTTAATCTGAAACGCAAAACCAGTGTTGGTGCGTGGCCAAGGCATGACACGCATCCAACACGGACCCACACTTATTTTTTTCATTTTTTTATTGAGATTGGAAAACTCATTCGAAAAATTTTTGAAAAAACTACACTATGGCACGATGGGTCCCAGCTCAATCTTCCAAAGTTGAAATATTTTCTTTATTTTATAAGGAGTACTCCAGACAATTTCCAACCCCTTCCAAACTCAATACACGATCAAAATAGGCCATTTTGAGCGTAAACAGGGCCAAAAACGCCATTCGAAGTCATTTTCTAATCATTTGAAAGAGTAGGGCTTGAGAGAAGAGAAAAGAGAAGCATAGATTGAAGAATTCAAAGGCAATTCTTGAAGTTGATTGTTGATAGCCTCATTCTAGGTATGCAAGGCAAAACTAAAAGCATGAGATTGTTTTCTCATGTGCTCCATAGATGGTCATAGAAGAGTTGAAAGTTCCATGAGTCTACATACATGATTCTTGATTATTTTCTTGAACTTATATTTATTACATGTATTTTCATATATTGATAATCATCATAAACTTATTTTCTTGAATTGAATACTTTTTCATGAAACATTGCATAAACTTTATGTGTTAACTTTTGAAAGCATGCATGAATAAACATATTGAATCTAGAGCCATGATTAAGAATGTCGATTATGATTGTTGATGGTGATGTGAGAATGATGAAGAATTGACAGAACCTGATAGTCTCGTGAGTCTCCATAAATGAACTCTAATGATTCATCCATTCGATTATTTCCTAATGATTGTTCTAAGCATTGAGATATTGATTGAGATGTTAATTGATGAGATGATGAGAGTCTCTATGAGACTGATTGGATGATAAATGTCTCTACAAGGTTGATTGAGATAGTTTGATTGAGATGGATTGTATTATGAGCATTGAGTCTTGGGAGGAGTGTTGAGCACCAAAAGACTAAGAGTTAATCCAACTCGCACTTGTCAAACTATGTATCCAAGTGTTAGTGAGGATTAGGACTGTCACATCACATTTTGTTGAGGTCCCCTCTGATTAGAAGTCCGTGAAACAATAGACGACTTGTGGATTGATGTCTCCATTTTGTACTTGTCTATTATGGTTTTGTTTTATTCCCTACCTGGCAAGTACAAAACGATTGTGGAAACATTAGCGTAATTGTTGTACAATCACTGGCTTATACTGATTATTCTTGGATAAGAGAAACTCATAGAAAGTTCTCACCTTGAGTACTCTGAGTGAAGATGAGATGAGATATGATGAGATGAGTTGAGTTGAGTTCTATTGAGTTGTGTCTGATTTGATTGATGAGTTTTGATTAGTTGATGGGTCAACTATCTACTCTTTGTTCTTACTTTAGATAGATATTTGACATGTTGATTTGTTATTATTCTGAGTTGATTGATGTTCTATACTCTTCTACATGTTTCGGTTTCATTCAGCTATTTTACATATCATACATTCCACATACTGATGTCACTCGGCACTGTATCATTTTGTGATGTAGATATAGGGATTAGAGATCATCTATAGGTGCATTGTTAAGGATCTAGGACGTTCAGCTGATTAGTGAGCCTCCCCTACTTCGGAGGATTCAATACTTTTATTTCATCTTGCTTATAGAGTTAGACTTGATAGCTTATTTTTTATTTGTGGTAGTCATA
Source organism: Solanum virginianum (assembly GCA_000787875.1). NCBI lineage: Eukaryota > Viridiplantae > Streptophyta > Magnoliopsida > Solanales > Solanaceae > Solanum > Solanum virginianum. Next base: position 2,294 of record DF358653.1, read on the forward strand.
GGTCTGTCATGGGCACCACTTCATAGTGATAGAAGCTTCATTGACTAGAGTTGAATTTTGGTTGTTAATACTTGTTGAGCTAGGTCTTTCTACTAGCCTTTCATTTATTATATTATTTGAGATTAGATAGTTGTGTCCATTTACCTTCTTATGTCTTCTTCTGATTAGTAGACTTTATTGATTGAATGATTATAATAAGGCCAAGTGGTTCACTTGGGGACTAGCAATAGTTTTTGGGTGCCGGTCACATCTTAGGTACATCTCTAAAAACTTATTAGTTATTAAAAATCGATTATTCAAAGACATTAAACTGAAATTATATCCTTATTTATTTATAATTTACTTATATGTAAAATATATTTCAAATCAATTAGAGATTATCTCCATATGTCAATTTTGATCAGCATCTAAGTTTAATTCAATTCATTAACATTTTAAAACTTGAATCAGATTTCAATATTTTTCCCATGTCCAAATCGAATAGGTGGATCCTCACACAAATTTACATGTCCCTCTCAAACTAAAAAATTTCCCCTCACATTTTTAGTAGAGCTAGGAGATGTTGATGTGTTTAAATTATTTTGAAAGTAGGGATTTTACTACTGGAATACCGGGACTCATTATCATATCATATATCATATACCTTTATATATAAAAAAGAGGATGTTATATATATATATATATATATATATATATATATATATATATATATATATATATAAAAGAGAATGTAAGGGCCACCTATGTGGCACTCTCACATAATTCTTATTTATTTTTCGTTAAATAATTCAATATTTTAAAATTGATTAGATAATCCAACAAAAGTTTTTTAAAAAAAAAAAAACCTCAAAAGGCGTCATTTTTTATTAAACGGTACTTTCGCCTTTCACAACAATTTGACAAAGTCACAACCATTCAGAAAAATCACAACCCTTCAAAAAAGTCATAACTCTCCGAATTTGAAAAATCATAACTCTTTAAAAACGTCACAACTCCTTGAAAAATTCACACCCTTTCGAAAAAGTCACAATTTATAACTCTTTGAAAAAGCTATAACTTTTCAAAAAAATCCACAACTCCTTGAGAAAGTCACAACCTTTCGAAAAAGTCACAATCCTTCAATTATCACTCTAAAAAAGTCACAACCCTTCAAAAAGGTCACAACCCCTCGAAAAAGTCACAACCCTTTGAAAAAATCACAACCAATTGAAAAAAAACACAACCCTTTGGAAAAGTTAAAACCCTTTGAAAAATTTACGATTCTTCAAAAAATTCACAACCCTTCGAAAAGTCACAACACTTCAAAGAAGTCATAACCCTTTGAAAAATCTACAACTCTTCAAAAAAGTGTCAACCTTTTGAAAAAGTCATAATCCATCAAAACCCTTAAAAAAATTTATAACCATTCGAAAAAGTCATAACCCTTTAGAAAAGTCATAACTTTTCAAAAATGTCACAACTCCTTGAAAAAGTCACACCCTTTCGAAAAAGTCACAATGCATAACTCTTTGAAAGAGTCACAACATTTTTAAAATGTCACAACTCCTTGAAAAGTCACAACCTTTGAAAAGGTCACAACCCTTCGGAAAAGTCACAATAATTCAAAAAATTCACAACTCTTCAAAAAGTCACGACCCTTTAGAAAAGTCAAAACCCTTTAAAGAAGTGTCACGCCCTGGGATGGTACCTTTGGCGTGGCCGGTACTTGAAGAACCATTGTTAATTTCCTAAGAGAACTACTTGGCCTCGTCATCACATCAGCTCAATAGCAGAAGAAAGAACTTAGAATATAAAGACCTCATATGAAAGAAAGAAAATAAAGTGTATAACTCTGTTGTATCATAATTTCAAAATAAAATAGGTTTAGATACATCAGTACTCAATAATCTCTACTCATGGTCTATGAAGTCTCTTCTCAACAATCTAGATGGTGTCATGATAGGCGATGAACACCCCAAATCAAAGAAAGAAAGAATATACTAAATCAACACATAAGATAAGGAGCTCCTTCGAAAAGCAAAAAGGGCTCACAAAGTTTGGAAGTGTACTGATCTGAACCTCAATGATGCAGGGGCTGAAGTCCTCTATCATCTGTATCTGCATCATGCAAAGATGCAGGCTCAAATAGACATCAGTATATGAAATATACTGGTATGTAAAATAGCTCAAGAAAGTAGGCTCAACTCACTCATCTAGACTCAATAACTCATGCTTAGTTCAGTACATGTAAGTTTGAAGTAAATCATGCTTTTCAAAATATACTCAGTAAAAATAGACTTAATTTGAAAAAAATCATGTCAATCAATGTTATTCAGGAGTTTCTCTGAACCGAGATCCAATCCCATCATCTTTAGTTTGGTGATACACAACGAAGGTGACTCTGTTGCCACGCCCTCCCTTAACTTGCCACGGAAAAGGGCGATCAACTCTCTCATGGATCCATAATAAATTTCCACTTGTAGGACAAAAGTCATCAGAATGAGCTATACGACTATCTTACGCTGGCAATGTAGTTGTGTGGGTTAAAGTAGATGTTTATTCATTCCCCACTCGGTGCTCAATGCTCCTCCCAAGACTAAAACATGCTCAACACATCAATCAAATCAATCCTTAATGCTCAATCAAGCGACTCAAAATCTCAATGCTCAATCAATCAACTCAAATCTCAACCTCATTACGTTAGCTCAGCTCCACTTAGCTTCTCATGAGCTCAGACAATCAATGTAGACAATTAAACTTGACTCAAACTCAAATGGTCATTTAGATTCACTCAATTTGACTCATCATGTAATACAAGCAAGATACTCACATGTAGAAATGTATGTGACGTAATGCAACACACTCTTCATACTCAATCATATTCAAATTACTCAACTCAGATACTCAAAATCAACCTCAACTCATCAACATGCATAGAATTTCATAAATTCATGAAATTTAGGGTTCATGCTATCAAGTATAAAACCCTTAACTCAATGACATATAGAAATTATGTAATGCAACAAGCTTTCATAAATTATATAGAGAATTCGTAATAAATGCAGATTTCAATATTAAAATGATAGGATTTCTCAAATCTCAACTCTTTTTTCCAAATCATGACTCAAGAAGATGAAGGGGAATGTGGAAGAAGGTATTCCACACTTTGGTAAGCCTTACATACCTGGGAATAAAAGGAGAAATCAAATCTCAATCTATCCTCACCCTTGAATTGGAAACTGTATCTTCTTGTTTTCTCCTCTAGTGCTCTCAAGAACCCTTGAATGAAGAAAGATGAATAATATCCTTAGGGTTCTATTCTAAAGCTTTATTCAAGCCTAAAATTTCCAAGGGTTTAATGGAATAGGAATTGAAAAGGAAAGAAATGCCCCTCATTAAAACTGTCATCCGAGTCTACGAGACCCCATCATGAGTCTAGATCGCTCTATGGATAGTAGACAGACTCTCGTAAACCAAAAAGGTCGTTAATTTAACTCACTAGAATTTACCACGAAACCCTTCTCTACGAGCCATAAAGCATTTTACAGGTCATAAACTCCTCTTGTAAATAAAGGGATCTGAAAACTTGAGTTACTGAAATTTATCACAAAACCTTCTCTACAAGTTCTGACATGCTTTATGAGTCATATAGCATTTCGTATATGTAGGTCTCAAGTCATCTGGGGTTTTATGAGACCCATTCTACGAGTCATAAATAGGTCTACAAGTCGTAAATGGCTCTCGTGAACTTTTCTCTACAATTTTTTTCTCAGTCTTTTCTCAGCATCTTCTACACATCTACTCCAAACCATGTAGAAGAAAGTAAGGGATGTTACAAGAGGTCATAATCCTTTGGAAAAGTCACAACCCTTCGAAAAAGTCACAACTCTTCGAAAAAGTCACAACTCTTCAAAAAAGTCACAACCCTTAAGAAAAGTCATAGCCCTTCGAAAAAAGTCACAACTCTTCAAAAAAGTCAGAACTCTTTGAAAAAGTCACAACTCTTTGAAAAAGTCACAACCTTTCAAAAAGGTCACAATCCTTCAATGTTAAAAATTATTTTCTTTCAATATAATATAATATAATTAAATAAATATAATACAAAATATAAAAAATATACTAAATTGACTTTTAAGTTGGGGTATTGTAGTAATTTAATTTAATATTCAAATTTGGGAGTTCAAGCACTACTGAAAAACAATTATATCGAGACATAATGTTATAATTGGGGTATTATAGTAATTTAACATTCAAGTTTGGGAGTTTAAGCACTATTGAAAAATCAATTATATCGAGAAATAATGTTATAATCCAAAAATATAATTGAAGATAACTGGGACTTTAGCAATATTAAATTAATAAAAGCACTTGAGATATATTTATAATGCTATATTTTTTATATAGAAAGAACTTAATAACTTTAGAGTATTTTATTAATTTTAATAATAAGATATATGAACTTAATTAGATTACTTTTCACCGCGCAAAGTGCAGGTTAATTACGTAGTTTTAGTAATAAAATAGTACAGTAATTCTTATGTTCATTTTAATTTGTATAGTATACCTTTTGTATTTGCCTTAACATGTTAATCAACTATTATTTTATTTAAATAATCCTTATAACTGAAATTAGTATACATTGAAAATATTAATTTTACTACTAGTACTTTAATAAGTGTAGGAAAAGATTATCAATATCATGTTTAGTCAAACTTTCATGAAACCAACAATATTTATTTTATAAAGTTAGAGATGTTTAACCAAGATTTAAACAAAAAAATTAAGTAGTAAAACAATATGCTTTGTTGAGATCTACTAGATATAACATTACATTCTTTTATAAGGAGAGGGAAAGTAAAACAACACATAAAACTCTCATCTTCACACATTTAAAATGATAATTTTGATATGTAACATATATTTGAACTTTAAAAAACGCTTATTTAATCTTTTAAATTATGTACCTAATCAAATAATTTCACCTAAAAAGGAACACAGGCATATTATTTTTCTTTGTACTAAGAAAACAACATATATACAAAACATTTGCTCCTCCATTTGATCTAATAAAATTTTTGTAAAAGAGGTAAAAATTAAAATCTATCCTCTTTCAATTCTTTCAACTTCAATAACTTTAGCGAGTCCATCTTATAATTTTTGTAAAAGAGGTAAAAATTAAAATGTATCCTCTTTCAATTCTTTCAACTTCGATAGTTTTAGTGAGTCCAACTTATACAAATGAAAACACAATTGTATGAATCAAATGTACCATGACATGATCAGAGACAGATCCAGAATTTAAATTTTATGATTTTACCTTTTCAGATTATTAGTATTGATCAATCCATATATTTTCAAAGGTATATGTTCATACCTAATATTAATTGTATTTTTTTGTAGATTTTTCACAAAAATTTGTACTCCATATTAAACATATTAGTTTCATATGAACTGGATAGCATAACATCCTTAGCTTCTTTGGATATGATACTAGCTAGTTCATACCCATAGTCACATCAAAATCATCATTTGTTGTGATACAATTATTTCAACTAACGTCTCCCTGCTCTATACCGTATATAATATCACTATCTCCATAGATTATTTGATATGGTGGGTATGTAGAGATAACAATCATGAGAGAAAGCTCATTTTTATTTGGAACTATTGTCCTACTTCTTTTGCCTTTATGACTTGTGAAAAGCTCATTTTTATTTGGAACTATTGTCCTACTTCTTTTGCCTTTATGACTTATGAGAGCAAAATCAAAGTTTTTTAATTTCATATTTTATTCATACAATTAAAAGAGCTCATACATTATATTATGTCTTAATATATAAGGACATTGCATATGTCTAACTTCAAACCTAAAAAAACTTAAAACCCACTTTTTCTTACTCTAAAACTAGAACACAATACACTGTATGAGAATAGGCTGTTAGCTACTGATTTTAGCTAAAGACTCAAACTTCAAGCTAATTACATCATTACCATCAAACTTAACTAGGAATTTTTTCATTTAGCTAATTTATTCTATAGCTAAGTGCCTGTTCTCTTGTGTAATAGTATACATTGCCTTTTTTACTTAGACTTGGGGGTTATTCTTCCTAATAGAAGATTGGTACACCGAAAGAAAAGGAAGAGGTGACTTTGGCCTCTAATGATTGTTGTTGTTGTTGTTGTTTTGTTTCATGACAAATGAGTTGTTGCTAGATGCTTCACCTTAATGGTATCTTCCAAAATTCCATTGGAGTTGTTGGTAAAAGTTGGACCACCAAAAGGGTAATAATTATGATAATGAAAAGGCATTGATAAAGACCCAACTTGATAATTGTTGTTGTAAGCAAGAATGTTATTATTGATCTTAGGAGGATTTATCGTTTTCCTCTTAGGAGTAAGGGTGACAGTTTGAATGTCATTGATGCTAGGACGACAACGGTCCACTGGAGTCTGACTGTTCCGACGACAGAAATACTTTTGAGTATGGCTAGCCACTTGAGTTGGTGTCTTTGAAACAACATAGTACCTTGGTTACTCTTCCAATCTCCTTTCCCAAATTTGTTCAATCCCATAAGAAACAACCTACGTATATCTTGCCACGTGGTTAAAAATTATTGAAAAAAGAGTAAATTGAAATAAAATTTATAATAAAAAATTAATTCAAAGTGTTTAAATTTATATGCATTGATCAATAAGCTAAAGTCAGTTTTACATGCTGCAGCAGGTGACTTAAAAATTTTATTTCAAGATTCCTCAAAAATAAGGATTAGACATTTACTATATATCAAAATTGAAAGTATTAGTGATATCAACATGCAGACAATAGAAGTAAATGAAATTAATTGCAAAACAACAAACAAAATTTTTGATGAAAAAATATTTTTTTAATTATTGTGTTTATCTATAGTATCAACTTTTTTTGTTTTAAGAACAAAAGTAAAGAGGTCAAATGTGTGTTTGTGTGTGTGTGGAGGAAGGAGAGAGTAATAAAAGAACTCAAATGAGTTAAAACTTCACCATGCTAGAAGCAAAACAACGAAACTCAAAACTAAAAAAAATCTAACATGCAGAAAACAAAACCATGAAAATATGTGTGAAAACATAAAAACAAAGGTTTAGATGTAGTTGTTTATGTAAAAAAATAGTCATAACTTAAAAAAAAAGATAAAAAGAGAGAGAATTCTATTTAATTACTGGTGTTCTACTTCAGTCCATGGAATTCTCCTTTGCCAATGACGTGAATGACTGTTTTTGACTTGAGGCGGCACGCTATTGAGTGATGAGTTATCTTCCTCTATCACTTGGTGATGTTGCTGATGATTTTCATCACGATGATAATTAGCAGCAATAACAACAACGTCGTTGTTGTTTGTAGAATTCGCCATTTGAATGTCTTTGAAGAGGGTGATGTACTGATTTTTTATTTCCTCCGGGGACTTATGGGGAAATTTTGAAGCAACAAGTTCAAAAAAAGTTTGAGAACTTGGATTATTGTACCAGGAAAAAGCAGTTTCAAAATATTGTTTCTCTTGAGGAGTCCATCGATCTGTTTGTGCAAGAACCTCACAATTATCATGAGATGATGCACTAAACAGATGAAGTGTGGGCTCTTGAGGATTCGAACTTTCAAGGAATTCAGGTCAGTCCATTTTTTGGGGGGTTGGACGGTCGGGGGTATTTAATAGTGTGTACTTGAGTGGCTTAGAGTGTTTGTATTAAGTCCTATGGTAGTGTCCTTTTATAGTTGAAAAAAATGGTTTAACGGACCAACAATTAATGCACAAGGTTGAGAAGATTACACTCTTTTATCAATCTTAATGGATTCTTTTATAATAATTAAATTGAAAAAAATCATTTTCAATTGGCTCAATTAAATAAATATTTATGATACTATGAGGGTCTATATTGTAAAATATTTGATGTTAAAATGTATTAATTGCTTTTTTCCTTCTTTAATTAATTACTTCTTCTACTTCATCCAAAAAAAAAAAAAACTAATCTTGAAAGCAAATTACAACCTACTATTTGAATTTGACCAAACTATCATTTTCACTAGTCCCGAAAAAAAAACTATCTTGAAACTAAAATAGGCCAAATGTAATTAAAAAAAAAAAAGCAAAAAAAAAAACACACATCTACATCCCTGAAAACATCTCTAAAAATTTATTATTTTTTACTTTCTTTGAATGTCATTTGTTGTCCTCCAAATGAAGATAATTTGCAGTTGAAATTTTATTTACCTATCTACTACTTGCAGTAAAAAAAATGTTAGTAGTACAAGTTTATAATCAAGTTTGTTTCCAAAATTATTTTTTAATTTTAAAAGAGCATGCTCATTAAGGGTGAAAATTATTTATACATTTCAATTTTGTTTTAAAAATTAAATTATTTCTCCAACTTTGAACGATGATCTTTCTCCTCTCTATTTGTTATTTGATTTTTTTTTAAAAAAAGTCCATTTTAAAAAAGTATAGCAAGATGGACCGGGCTCACAACTTAAAAAATATAGCAAGAGGTGTGCACCAAATACAGGGTACTCAGCAAATGGCACTAACCTGAGGTAAAACAATGAAGGACACAAAGTCACTCCTTAAATTCTAACTACAATCCGCCGAACTACAATCTTGCACTCAGATCACAATATAATATACAAATCATAGTAATATAGATATACTCATCTTCTAGCATAGTATCTTAATATACAAGTATATAGATAGATCCAACACTTACACCAAGATCAGGGACACAATAAGTACACAATCTCACAAACAATAAACAACTATGTCAATCAAATGTGATATGAGATGGAGTGAATGTCATGAGATGTATACAATGCAATGCAATGTCAAATTTCGTAATGCATGTCTGCCCTACGATACACATCCGCTAACCATATATATGCCTAAGATTGAAACTCATGGGGGTCTCACATAGACCATGTATCCGTGGACATCGCCGGCAAAGACCTCGGCTAATGCTCACCCATCCAGAAAAGACCTCAGATCTATAAAGAAATGATCTCGGACTGTCGGCATATTACCTCAGCTCGACTGATAGAGTCCTCAGCCACCAATCCACATGTTTCCTTACTCACATCTTGGTCGTAGCCATCACAAGTATAAATGCACACATAATTATAAATATAGTGTGCATGATCACAACAATATCATAATAGCATCAATCAAAGTGATAATCTCAATGTCATCAATATTTCAATATCAGCAATGTCTCATGATCATCAGTGCCTCAATACCAACAGTGTCTTGCAATCAACAGTATCTCAATATCATCATATCACAACATAAGCACCATCCCACTAACAACATCAAATGAATCACAACATCACATAGATTATGAATTCACAATTAAATTACAACTCAATATAAAGCCATGTGAACAAGTATTGAATACGAGAAGTCATGATCAAGCCTAAAATGGTACAATTCTACCCCTAGACACTCAATTCCATACACATAGGAGCATACAAGGTTCATTCATACTTAACAGAAGGTTAGAAGTCCACTTGCCTCAAATAAAGTCTTGAAATCAAGAAGGAATCACTGCTTTTCCAAATCACCATAATCTATACAAATATAGCACCACAATCATATAACGAATCTAATGACACTAAAATAAATGAATTTCGAGAAAAAGGTTAAAATGGTTAAAAAAATCCCAATCCAAAAAATATTGCCAGAAACTGAAAATTTATGGATGAAAATATTCTACACGAGACAATGAATCCAACGGTGAAATCGATTTTTAAAATGGAGCTAAGATGAGAGAGAAATCAATAATTTAAATTTAGGAAATTCTATTCTGAAAATCCCCAATTTCCACCATTAAATCCCCAAATTAAAAGTTTAGAACACAAATTAATCAATGAAAATAATTGAAATAGGTTAGAAAATCGTTACCCAATCAATATTCCTTAAAAATCCACGAAATCTCTCTTGAAAATGAAGCTTGAAATGTCAAAAATAGTTGAAAGGGTTTAAATCACATATTTTAAAAGGAGATACTGGTTAGGCACGTGCAATGCTCCACGAATGCGGAAGCTTGAGGGCATAACCCTCCGCAGGTGTGGTAGTCACCCCGCGAACGTAGAGGTCTGGCTATTAGGTTTCTATAAACACGGCCCAAAAGGCGCAAATGTGGAATACTGGTGCCAGATGCACCAGAAATTGCAATATACCAGCATTTTAGCCAAAATCAAAAACAGGAACTCGACCCTTGGGAATTCATTTGGAACTCTGTGAACACAAAGCAAACATCAAACCCTACCAAAAACGACAATTCAAACTCAGTAGAACCATCAAAATTTGAATCTGGAACCTCCATAGTCCTGAACCTGAGAAGGATCATTTAAACTAGTTTCGGATATAAAAACTAAAAATACTCACCGAACCTCTAAAAATTACAACAACAACATTTCTAGCGTTAGTTTCACCACTTGGAACCACTAGAAATGACAGAATTTTGATACAAGCTTCCAAACCTCGAATGTTGACCAAAGTCAAACCTATGATTCGAAATGAACTGAAAATGCAACTTTAGGCCTAGAATCTCCTTTTTAACTCCAAAGTCAATTCAGTAAAGTTCACCTAGATCAGATTCGGTATTTTGGAGCTATAGGAATCAACAAAATCAAATTTGGACGCACAAAACTTGAAATAACTTTGAAACTCAAATTTCCAACTTAAGGCCTTTTAAAACTCTTTCTTCTGCAAAACTCCAACATTTTATGATATTTTTAAAATCTAATTTTTGGACTTATCCAAAAATGACCCAAGGTAACTTTTGAGAAGCACAAACTGGTAATTTGGTCAAAAATACCAAAAATGACCTTCGAGCTCATTACATCATCCACTACTAAAAATAATTTTCATCCTCGAATATGAGATAAGGAACAACATTACCCACTACTAAAAGTAATGGTTGTCCTCGAACATGAGATAAGGAATATACCTGTAGGCTCAAACAACTGAGGGTATCAGGCATGCATGTCAGACTCCATCTCCCATGTAGCCTTACTCTCAGGCCTATGACTCCATTGGATCTTTACTAAAGTAATCTCCTTAGTCCTCAACTTTCTCACCTGCCTATCTAAAATGTCTACCGGCTACTCCTCATAAGTCAAATCAGGGCTTAATCAACTGAATCTATAGAAATAACATGAGACTTGTCTGGGATATAACACCGAAACATCAAAACATGGAACACCTGATGGACTGATGATAGGTTGGGTGGCAAAGCAAGTCTATATGTCACCTCTCCCACTCTATCAAGGATCTCAAAAGGACCAATGAACCTCAGACTGAGCTTGCTTCTCTTCCGAAATCTCATAACACCCTTCAAAGGTGACACTTTCAACCAAACCATGTCATCAACCACGAACTACAAAGGTCGAACCCGCCTATCAGCATAGTTCTTTTGGTGATTTTAGGTTGTCACCAATCTACTCTGAATTAATCATACCGGCTCAAGATCATCTCTCAACATAGCAACACCCATACTCACTACTTGTACTGTATCAAACCAACCTATGGGCGATCTGCACCTCTGGCTATATAAAACCTCAAAAGGAGTCATCTAAATGCTGGAATGATAATTGTTGTTGTACAAAAACTCTGTAAGGCAAAATGCTAGTCATATCTAGCCCCAAAATCAATAACACGAGCTCGAAGCATATCCTCTAATACCTGAATATCCCTCTCGAATTGGTTATCAGTCTGGGGTGAAAAGTTATACTCAAATCCAAATAAATACCCAATCCATGATGTAAAGCCCTCCAAAAGTGCGAAGTAAATAATGAGCCTCTATCTGATACAATAGACACTTGGACCCGGTGATGTCTCACAATATGAATGATATAAAGTTGGGCCAATCTATTAGTTGTATGCTTCACTTTAACTAGGATAAAGTGGGAGGACTTGGTCAGACGATCCACCACTATCTAAATAGAGTCAAAACCCCTGACAGTAGGAGGTAAGCCAACTACGAAGTCCATGGCAATACGCTACCACTTCCACTCAGGAATAGGCATCCACTGAAGTTCTCCGCCTAGTCTCAAGTGGTCACACTTAACCTTTTGACATGTCAACCACCTAGATACGAACTCTAAAGCATCTCTCTTCATACTAGGCCACCAATAATATTGACTCAGATCAAGGTACATCTTCGATGCCCTCGGGTGAATAGAATATCTAGCATAATGGGCCTCCTTATATATTAATCTAATCAAATAACACACCTTAGGCACACAGATATGACTCTCAATTCTTAAAACACCATCAGAATCAAGTGTTGCCTCTTTATCTTCATCCCTAATCACCTTATCCTGGATAATACACAACTTTTCATCTTCAAACTGCCTCTCAGGAATTTGATCCATCAAAGATGGGCGAGCCTCAAGAGTAGCAAACACTCTACCCTGCTCTGAAATCTGTAATATCACCAACCCATTGGCCAATCGCTGAACATGTCTAACCAATGGTTTTTCCTCAATCTGGATAGCTGCCAAACTCTCAATGTTGGATGCCTTCCTACTCAATGCATCGGCCATCACATTGGCCTTCCTAGGATGATAGATAAGAGTCAAGTCATAATCTTTTAGAAGCTCCATCCACCTTCTTTGTCTCAAGTTTAGAACCCATTGACTGAAGATATATTGTAGGCTACGATGGTCAGTAAAGATCTCATAATGAACTCCATATAGGTAGTAATGCCATAACCTCAAAACAAACACAACTGCAGCCAACTCCAAATCATAAGGGGTCAGTTCTTCTCATGGGCCTTTAATTGTCTAGAGGCATAAGTAATAACCTTCCCTTTTTGCATCAACGAACCTCGTAATCCCACTCCCGAGGCATCACAATAAATAGTGAAATCAACACACTCCTCCAACAATGTCAGAATTGGAGTTGCAGTCAATAATAACTTGAGCTTTTGGAAGTTGTCTTCACACTCATTGGACCAATGAAATACCATATTCTTTTGAGGAAGCCTAGTCAGTGGAGCTACAATAGTGGAGAAGCTTTAAACAAAACTGCAATAATAACCAGCCAAGCCTATAAAACTGTGAATCTTTGTAGCTGAGGTAGGCCTAGTTCAACCCCGAGCAACCTCAATCTTCATTGGATCAACTTGAATACCCTCCTTGGAACTATATGCCCTAAGAATGCCATCAAACTCAACCAGAACTCGCACTTTGAGAACTTTACATATAGTTTCTCCTCCCTGAGTGTCTAGAGTATAATCCTCAAATACCTTGTGTGATCCCTTCAGTCGTGAGTAGACCAAGATATCATCGATGAACACAATTAGAATGGGTCTAGATATGGACGAAACACTCCATTCATCAGCTCCATCAATGTTACAGGGGCGTATCACACCAAAGGACATAACAAGGAACTCATAGTGGCCATAGCTAGTCCGAAAAGCTGTCTTGGGTATGCCTGATGGACAAATCCAAAAATAATGATACTTGGACCTTAAGTCAATCTTAGAAAATAGGGTTGCTCCCTGTAGCTTATCAAATAAGTCATCTATACAGGGAAGCAGGTACGTATTTTTGACAGTTACTTGTTCAACTATCTATAATCAATACAAATTCATGGATTCGTCCTTTTTCTTTACAAACAGGACTAGAGCACCCTATGGTGAAGCACTAGGGTGAATAAAGCCCTTGCCCAATAGATCTTAGAGCTGCTTCTTTAACTCCTTCAATTCAGCTAGAGCCATCTGAGAAGGAGTGAAAAAGATAGGCTCAGTGCCCGACTCATGGTCAATAGGGAAACTAATGTCCCAATCAGGAGGGACCCCTGGTAGATTAGTAGGAAACACATTCAAAAACTCACAAACCACTAGAATAGACTCTATAGAAGGTGATTTAGAAGCAGTATCAGAAATAAAATCCAAATAAGCCAAACACCCTCGATTAATCATCTTTTGGGCCCGAATATAAGATATTACTTTGCTGGGATAGAAACCCTTCGAACCTCTCCACTTAATCCTTGGTCTACCTGGCATAACTAAGGTAACAAGCTTGCATAAAAATCAAGAATAGCACAATATAGAGATAGCCAATCCATACCTAGAGTAACATTAAAATCTACTGTGTCTAATATAATCAAATCTACTCAAGTCTTATAGCTCTCCAAAGTGACAAGATAAGATCGGTACACTCGATCCACTACTAAGGGCTCTCCTACTAGGGTTAAAATATGAACACGCACAGATATAAAATCACAAGGCAACTTAAATTCTACGGAGAAATAAGCAGACATATATGAATAAGTAGAGCCAAGATCAATAACACAGATGTAAGGCAATGGAAAACAAAAACAATACCTGTGATTACAACATCAAAGGCCTCTACCTTGGGTCTACCTGGAAAAGCATAACAATAGGCACCTTGACCTCCACTCAGAGAAGCTGATCCTCTACCACCTGAAGGAGTGAAAGCATCACCTACTCCCCACCACTAGTACGTCTACCTTTATCAGTCTGACCACTACCATGACTTTTAGTCTGCGGGGCTGAACCTCTAGCAGGTGGTATCGAATCTCGAACATGTGCTACAGAGTATGAATGGTGGAACCCAGGATAAGTCTGTCTTGGGAACTATAGAATCATATGATCAAGAGATCCACACCTAAAGAGGGATCTAGGGGTGGATCACTACTGTGAAGGAGCAGGAGGGATACTATAACCACCCTGGCCTATGGGCCTCTATTGAGAACCAGCTAAACTCTGCCCTGAACTGTAGGAATCATAAGGGCCTCATCCTCCCTCTAAAGCTAGTAAGGCTGCATGAAACCCATGATATTGAAAAGAACTACTTTCTCTGAACATAGCTCTGCCCCTAGATGAGGCACCTAATATTGTCCTGAAGTACGGATGCTTTTGAGGTCCCCAAACTCCTCCATCTACATCAACTCCGCTTCTTTCGCCGTTTTAACAACTAATTAAAAAGTGACTCTATCTCAAGTTACCCATAATATCAACTATCTGAGAGGATAAACCAACCCTTTAATAAACTGGCGAACCTTTTCCTCCTCAATCAAAAGTATATTTGTGGCATGATGGGCCAACTGACAAAATTGACCTCATACTCTGAAACGGTCATGGTATAATGCCTCAAACTCTCAAACCTCAATCGGCTCTCATAGCGGACACTCCAAGGAACAAACTAATCATAGAATGTGTCAGAAAATATCTCCCAAGTCATCCGAGGAGATCCAATTGGAAGGGATCCTGCATAAGTCCTCCACCATAGAGGTGGAGGGTGACAATCTCACACCATGTATCTCTGCTAGTCCCACCATGTATCTCTGCTAGTCCCAAGGTATCCAATAACTCTTTACAAGTGCTCAGGAACTCATGAGCATCCCCAATCTTTCCACACTAAAACTGAGGTAGGTCCATCTTCTAGAGTCTCTCATATTTCTGCTGCTTATCATCAGTAAAGGCAGCAAATCATGGAAGCTCATCAATCAGAGCTGCTAATGGCTGCTCATCATGAATCTAAGCCTCGACGGCTTGCTGCTAATCCTGAGGCTGCACCCTTATCCGAATCGTTGAAGCAGCAAGAGTGTCAGTTGGGCTAACTGCCTTCCCCTAACTCTCTAGTACACCTAAGACCCTCAAAAGTGTATCCTGGAGTAGTTGTGCTGCAGCAAACTCATATGGAACCTGCTCTTATCTAGGCTCTATAGCTGGCTTAGGGCAAATACCCTGCTCATAGTCCCTCATTGGTGCATCTCCTTGGCCCCGACCTCTAGCTCACTCGGGCATGACCCGTACCCCTAGCTGGGGTCTCAATAGTAATAAAGGGGACTCTTTCCTCGACCTGTAGTAGCGGTAGCTCTGGTCCTCGCTATATATCAAGGACACATTAACAGTTAGTACTTATACAAAACCCATGCACGAATTGATTAGAATGAAACATAAGAGAAGGATAAGTAACGAACATCTCCGCGTTGATCCTCAAGACTCTACTAGACTGGGATTGTACACATGAGAGACCTATGAATATGGGCTCTGATATCAAATTGTCACGACCCAAAATCCAAGTGTGATAACACTCACCTAACCTACCAAGAGGAGTCAACCCAAAGCCTAAGCAACTTAAACAAATAAAGATAAAGCGAAAGATAGCGGTCTAAATATATAGATAAGTAGAAGAAAACAAGATACTAGTATCCCAAGGACTGGTGTCACATGAACAAGTCTCTCTATATATAGAATACTCAAATGAAGTACAAGGCAAAATGTCTAATCCTCAAATAGAATTGAAATAAAAGTGGAATCCTCAAGGCCTACTGGAGACATAAGCAGCTACCTCACAAGAAGTCCGGAAGCTCGATCCAACAAGAAGGAAGTCTAGCAAGATAGACGAGCCTTACAACCTACAAAATATAGCAAGGAGTGAGTACCAAACATGGAGTACTCAATAAATGACACTAACCTAAGTTAAAGCAATGAAGAACACAAGTAACTCCCTAAATCCCAACCACAATCCATCGAACTACAATCTCGTTATAAGAAAAATCCCAACACGATATAATATACAGATCATTGTAATATAGATATACTCATCTTCTAGCATAGTATCTCAACACATAAGTACAAAGATAGATCTAACACTTACATCAAGATTAGAGATACAATAAGCACACAATCTCATAAACAATAAACAACTATGTCAATTAGATGTGATATGAGATGGAGTGGATTCCATTAGATGTATACAATGCAACGCAATGTCAAACAATTGTGATGTATGTCTGCCATCTACAATACACATTTGCTGACCATATATATGCCTCAGATCGGAACCCTTGGAGGTCTCACATAGACCATGCATTCGTGAACACCACAGGCAAAGACTCAGTTAATGCTCACCCATCTCGAAAAGACCTTGTACCCATCTAAAAATAACCTCGAACTGCCAGCATATTACCTTAGCTCGACCAGTAGAGACCTCGACCACCAATCCACATGCTTCCTTACTTACATCTCGGTCGTAGCCATCACAAGTATTAATGAACAAATAATAATAAATGCAGTGTGCATGATCACAACAATATCATAATACCATCAATCAATGTGCTCTGATTATCTCAAGGCTATTAATATCTCAATACCAGTAGTATCTCAAGATCATCAATGCCTCAATATCAACAATGTCTCATTATCAACAGTATCTCAATATCATCATATCACAACATAAGCACCATCCCACTATAAACATCAAATGAATCACAAGATCACATAGATTATGAACTCACAATTAAATCACAACCTAGTATAAAGCCATGTGAATAAGTATTCACTAAGAAAAGTCACGATCAAGCCTAGAATAGTATAATTCTACCCCCAAACCATTGGAGCATACAAGGTTCATTCATACATAACAGAAGGTTAGAAGTTCACTTGCCTCAAATAAAGTCTCAAAATCCAGAAAGAATCACCCCTTTCCCTCTCCTATGATACTCCAAATCACCATAATCTGTTCAAATATAGCACTACAATCACATAACGAATCTAAAGACACTAAAATCAATGAATTCAAAGAAAAAGGGTAAAATGGCAAAAATTCTATGCCGAAAGTTAAAAATTTATGGATGGAAATTTTTTACTCGAAACAAGGAACCCAACAATGAAATTGGTTTCAAAAACAAAGCTAAGATGAGGGAGAAATCAATAATTTAAGTTTAGGAAATTCTATTATAAAAATCCCCAATTTTCACCATTAAATCCCTAAATCAGACGTTTAAAACACCAATTAATCAGTGGAAATAATTGCAATAGGTTAGAAAATTGTTATCCCATCAATTTGCCTTCGAAACCCATGAAATCTCTCCAGAAAATGAAACTTGAAATGTCAAAAATGATGAAAAGGGTTTAAATCACGTATTTTAAAAGGACGCTATTCAGGCACATGCAATGCTCCACGAACACAGAGCCATAATCGTAAATATAGAAGCTAGAGCGATATAACCCTCCTAGAATACGGCAGTCACCCGGGTCTCTACTAACACGGCCCAAGAGGTGTGAACGTGGAGTACTAATGCCAGATGTACCAGAAATAATAGCGCATTAGCAATTCAACCCATGCCACAAATAAGAAATGGATCCTTAAGAATTCGTTCGAAACCTCGTGAAAACAACCAAACATAAAACACTACCAGAAACAATGATTCGAACTAAATAGAATCGTCAAAATTCAAATTCAGAATTTTATGGCCTTGAACCCAAGAAGGATCATTTAAACTAGTTTCAGACCTAAAAACTCAAAATATTTACCGAACCTCTAGAGATTACAACGAGAGCATTTGTAGCATTAGTTTTACCATCCAGAACCATTAGAACTGACAAAATTTCGATACCAAGGTCTTGAACTTTGAATGTTGACCAAAGTCAACCCTATGATCCAATATAACAATAACAACATACCCAGTGGAATCCCACAAGTGGGGTCTATGGAAGGCAGAATGTACGCAGACCTTACCACTACCTCATAGAAGTAGAGAGGTTATTTCCTAGAAACCCTCATCTCAAAAGCTCATAAGCAGAATAAACTAAATATGACAAAAAGGAAAGAAAAGGGAATAAAAAGGGTGACTAATAACGAAAGGCACATAACAATATGTAAATACGATAAAATTAACATGCATACGACAGATAACGATAACACATGATATAAAACACGACTACTCCTGCTATCTTACTATACCCCAAGGCCAGACATCCACCTTACCCTACCTTTAGCCTACTACTCTAATTCATGACCTCCACACCTTTCTATCTAAGGTCATGTTCTTAGTGAGATCAAGTTTTGGCATATCTGTCTGATCACCTTCCCCCATTATTTCTTCGGTCTACCTCTACCCCTCTATGTAGCTCTCAAAACCAATCTCTCGCACCTCCTAACAAGAGCATTGATACTCCTTCTCTGCACATGTCCAAACTATCGCAGTCTCGCTTCTCTCATCTTATCAGCCACAGGGGCCACCTCTAGCTTCTCCCGAATGGTCTCATTCCTAATCTTATCACTCCTGGCCATACATCCATCTCAACATTATATCTCTGCGACATTTATCTTCTGAACATGTGCATTTTTTACTGGCCAACACTCCTAAAACTCCCTAAAATTGCTTCAAAAATGTCTATAATCTGTATCTCAAAATCTGTGCGTGATATCAAAAATCCAACTTCATATTCTCAAATAGAGGGCAAAATTGAGTGGGAAATAGGTATAGCCTAGATTTTAGAGGACCCCCATAGAAAAATAATTTTCGTTAATTTATGATTCCATAGAGCATCCGTGGACGGGATGCGCCAGGGCCAGACTAGTACATTTGTTTCTTTGCATTTGGTCCACGTCGGGGACCAGACGCGAACCAATACAAAAATATGTTCAGTTTTTCTTATGCACCCAAGGGCATTGGGGTCATAGCCCTATGCCTACTAAAACGTGAAATCGTCTATACTTAGCCATTTTTCAACTCTATATCACTTTAAACCCTCTCAAAAACCTCTCTAAGACTTAACCAAATATCTCATTCCAAATTCAAGAATTTCTAGCTTAACTTTGGAACTCAATAATTCACTTCAAGCTCTAAGTTTAATTCAAGCTCATCTCAAGAAAACCCAAATTTGAGGTAGGTGGGTTTCATCCATTGGGTCATTTCACCCATGGAGCCCAATCTCTTTTTTTATGAAAATTGTATGATTTCAAGTTGTACTACTTATGTGTATCTCTTATTATAAAATATGAGCATGAATTATATTGGGGTTTTATGAAATATTGATTAATTATATATTTTAAGCTTATACCATGATTTGATTATATCTATTGAGACTATACATATTTTGAGCTATGAAGCTATCCTTTATCATGAACTTTTGTGATAGATTTCAAGGTACTCTACATGATTATTTTACTACATATTGGTGGGTTGATTTGCATTGAGTTTACTCATCTTATTTCACTCTTGAATTGCATGATTTTGGACTAGTATTATGAACCCAACAAGTGTTTGATAAAATGTTGAGTCAAGAATTCTCAAGTTATTGATGATATATTACATAATTTAAAAGTCAAGTGACTTTATGATGATTAAGGGCTTCCATGTATGTGTTGAATTCATGAAAAGTGATGTTGCAAGTATCAAGTTAAGCCCTATTTTAAGATTTGTACCTCTTGTGAGTCATTCATGTTAAAGTAAGGGATCATGTATGATTGTTATCTATTCTCATGTTCAAGTGAGGCTCACTATTAGAGTTCAAGCATGTTTATGAGCTACTCAAGTCATGTTATCATATCTCTTACAAGTTATTCATGTTATGACTAAAGTATGATTATTTCAAGTTCCGTGGGATTAGACTTAGCACCGATTAAGGCTTAAGATGGGGGCTCGACTCAAGAGGTCCTTATATAAAGTCTTAGTCTCTAAACTATGTGCCACCATAGGATTATACATGATTTATTTTATGGCTTTCTAGTGGATCTATCTAGTTATACCACACCTTGTTGAGGGGGTGACATGCCTCAATCACCTTGAAAAGGGGGTGACATACCTCATATTATTCATTGTATGGCTATTATAGCAAGTAGACCATACCTTATCGAGGGGGTGACATACCTCGATCACCTTGTTGAGGGCGTGACATGCCTAAACCACCTTACCAATAGGGTGACATGCCTTGGATTCCAAGTAGTAGCTCACTTGGACTATATCAGTTAAGGTCTCTTCCCACACATGTATCATGTACTATGCAAGTTAAATGTTTTACAAGCATGTTTTACTACAAGCATTGATCATGCATGCCATGTTGAGATTTTATATATCTATTGCCATGATTATACATTTTGACTATGTCGGCTTATGTCTTGTTGAATTGTATCCCACATACTTAGTACATTCAAATATACTAATGCATATTCTATGCCTATATGATATTACCATGTAGGGATGGGAGCACCTTTCGTTCATCCTCCACTTGGCTAGTTGATACTTCAGAGATAAGCTTTGGTGAGTCCTCAAGTTCGAGGACACTATCTATATTACTCTTGCTATTTTGAGACTTCTTTGTGTTGAACACTTGTCCGAAGAGTGTCTTGGTCCCCACTCCATTCCATGTTAGAGGTCAATATGTAAATACGATAAAATTAACATGCATACGACAGATAACGATAACACATGATATAAAACACGACTACTCCTGCTATCTTACTATACCCCAAGGCCAGACATCCACCTTACCCTACCTTGTACTGATGTACTTATGCTTTAGTGATTATCAAGGACTTCTCTTAGTCCCACTTCTCTTTTTATTATATCTCTTGTTGTTGTTTACTTTGCTTCTATGTTAAAGATGTGAGATTGATATGCTAAGAGGCTTGTTTAGGTCCCTTCGGGTTCCCATTCCCCGTGGCACGTCTAGGTCTCAGGCTTAGGTCATGACAAACTTAGTATCAGAGCACTAGGTTTTTAGTTATCCTCTAAATCCAACACACCGCATTGATTAGAGTTTTATTCATGGTTGTGAAGTGTGCCATAACTATGAATGGGAGGCTTTGAGGCATTTTAGAAAATGTTTCACTTTTTCATAGTCTATATCATGCTTTAGATAAAAGTGTAAGGCTTTTCCCCTAATGAATATTCTTCGCTCTTCTAGATCATGTCGATTCCAAGAGGAAGACTAAGGAGAGCACATACACCCAAGGAGCAACTGGCCCCTCCTATTCCTTAAGGTGGAGGGGTAGCCAAAGATGAGTTTCGAGAAGCTATTACAATGTTGGCCCATGTTATAACCAACCAAATTAACCAAGGGTCCTAAGCTTCTCATGTTCCCACTCCGACTTCTAGAGTGAGGGATTTCACAAGAATGAATCCTATGGAGTTCCATGAATCCAAGATGGATGAGGACCCTCAAGATTTCATAGACGAGGTGTGCAAGGTGCTATCCATAATGGGGGTCAATTCGGAGGAATAGACGGAGTTGGTGGCCTACCAACTCAGAGGGGTGGCTCAAATTTGGTTTACACAATAGAAGTTGGAGATGGTGAATGATAATGTTATTCCTTGGGAAGAGTTCAAAGCCGTATTGCTCAACCGATTCTTTCCTATAGAGCTAAGGGAGGCTAAGATGATGGAGTTTATGAACCTTAAGAAAGGTTCCATGAGTGTGAGGGAGTGTGCCTTCAAGTTCAATAAGCTTTCCAAGTATGCTCCCCATTTGGTAGCCGATCCAAGATCAACGATGAATAACTTTGTGTCGGGAGTGTTCGACTTGGTCAATGAGGAGTGTCATACCACCATGCTAGTAGGTGATATGGATTTGTCCCGCCTCATGACATATGCCGAGCAACTAGAGGGGGAAAAGCTTAGAAAAAGAAGAAAGTGATGAGTCCAAGAGGGCTCATTTTGAAGGTGGTTTCCAAGGTTCCAAGGGTGGTCAATTTTCTTAAGGTCACAAGTTCCAACGCCAAGGGTCTTCTAATGTTCCTAATAAGAGATTTGCTAATGATAATCTAAGATTCCAATATGGTGGTGGTGGAATGTTGATGTGCTATCAAAATACAACACATTTGATGCCTAAAACAAGGAATATTGTGAGTTCTTAATGCGACTATTTATGGTTTTTATGTGTTTTTTTGTTATCCTTGCAAAAAAGTTAGGTTGGAACGATTTTGGAGAAAAATTGCAGATTTTGCTGAAGCATAGGACATATGAGTTCACCTACAAGTCATAGGGAGCTATCGTAGCAAGAAATAGAGATCAAAAATCAAAAATCTGCTAAGTAAAGGTCAACCCTATGAGGCCATCCTACGAGTCATAAGTCTCCCTACAACTCGTATAGGTGTACTCGTAGCAGGAAACAGAGAGTCTAAACTTTAGATCAACAACTGAAGGCCTAGACTACAAGAAGCTACAACTCATACTAGTGGGTCTTCCCAGTTAAGTCTAATATGCCAAGAACCTGATACGAGACCCCGATTACCACTCGTAAGTCACCTAATGAGTTGTACTGGTGAGGCATACCAGCTGCCAACTATCTTTTTTGTGTAATTTTTAGGGTTATTTTGTAAACACTATAAATACTTTAAGTTAGGATTTTATTGAGGGGATTTGAAATTCAGAGTAGAACATCACCTTTGAATATTCTCTCAAGGATTTTCTAGGGTTTTAGAATAGTCTAACATTTTCTCTTGGAAAACCCAATTTTGGGGATTACAAATCTTGCTTTGTACTTATTATCAATCTATCAAGCTTATGCTTTGCAACTTGTGGTATCTTTAATTTTCATTGCTTTGGGTAAAACTTTCAATCATGTCTTATATCTGCATTTTTGTTGGTTTTACCTTAGCCATGAGTAGCTAAGCACCCATAACTTGGGGTTGTGGGAACCATGGGTAGTTGACTTGAGATGACCTAGTTATTGCATTTCTATGATTAAGGCTTTGCATGTATTTTCTATTGCCCTTTATTATAATTGTTGTTTGGTGATGGCCAACACTAAACCCCGCCTACTATCACGATCCCAACCAAGGTAGTGATGAATAGGAAAAGGGAAGTAGATGGCAAGATTTGATTGATATGTTCTCATCTAATCAACCATACCTGACCAAGGGGAGGTTGACTGGGACAATAGGTAATGGTTAGTTTGCACGCCATAGTGGCCGACCAAGAGCCATGGTGAAATTCGACCTTCACGTTCACAAGAGGGCTAAAAGAACCTAAGTTACCATCTTGCATACGAATCTTTGATTGTATTTATGTTACCTAGGGTAACTAAGTTAACAAACCATGGGGAACACAATTCCCAAGTTGTTTGTTCTTGAATCACAGAACCTCCCTCCCCATTTAGAGATTTTAGTTATAGATACTTGAAATGATTGATAGTGAACTCTCGTAGTCAAGCCCTGTATTCCTTGTGGATTCTACCCTAACCCTCAGTTAGGTTAATTGCTGACAACAACCACTTTCTTATTGGAGCGTGAACATCATCAAAAGCTATAGTGCCATTGCCAGGGAATACGACTAGGTTTTGACTTGATTTCACTATTAGTTAGTTCGCATATTAACTTTTATACTCTCTTGTATTTTACTTTTATTTTTGTTTTTGTTGTTTGATTTTAATTGCAGGGTGTACTAGGTTGTATGTCCAACACAAGAAGCTAAGGCAATCCCTTAGCTCCGATCAATTTGGAGATCCATTGACTCTTTAGAAGAATGGCTGAAGTGAATGAAGATATCATAGTTAAGGAGGAAATAAATATGAATAATGATATGGGGAGAGAGGAGAATCTACCACCAAGGGATAATAGGCCACAAATTAGGGACTTCAACAATAATGCTTATGAATGGAACAAATATCGTTTGAACCATATGGTTATGGGCGTTACTGGTGCTATAGTGTTGCTTTCATTATTGGTGGATGCTAAGTTCTCAGTATCGAGGGGATTACTTCAAATGCTCCAAAACCATGAAATATTCACAGGGCTACCTTCAGAGGATCCCCACCATCATTTTCATAATGTGGTGTTTGTTTGCAAGAGTGTCATGGGTACACAAAATCTTTCTCTTGATGCCGTTGGTTTGCGGGTGTTTCTATTGTCACTGATTGAGAATGCAGTTGTACAGTTATTTGAGCTTTCTACGGGTATAATATCAAGTTGGGCAGAGCTTCAGAGAGTGTTTCTTGAAAGATATTTCTCAAGATCTAAGAAGTTGATGCTCAAGGATCAAATAAACAACTTTGAAAAATTGTCGGGTGACTCTATTAGCACAACATGGGAGAGATTTACCAAATGCTTGAGGATGGTCCCCAATCATAAGATTGTTGATGATGCCTTTTTTGAGATTGTCTATCGGGTACTTGATGATAATAGTCAAGCTTGCGCCGACACAATCATGGGAGGCATGTTTCTTGACCAACCTTTTGCATTGATAGCCGCAAGGATGGAGCAAGTGCATAAAACCAAGAGAGCATGGGGTCAACGAGAGTGAGGTGCGATGAAGATTTCTTATGCGGTCAATACAAACAATGAGCAAGCAAAGGTTAATGAAGAAATCATGGAGCAACTTGCTTAACTTTGCACAAGTATGGACTTGGTATTGAAGCAAAACCAAGCAAGTGTCAAAGAGATCACTCACCAACCTCCTACGATTCCCATCTATGAAGATCCATTCTTTGATGAAGATGTTTGTTTTATGAGTAATCAAGCAGCGAGTTTCTGGAATAATCCTCAAGGGTCCAATTCGGACTACTAGAGGCAAGGTTTCAGGAATCAAGGTCTGAACTACAACCATGATGATGCTTAATCTATCAAGCTTATGCTTTGCAACT
>DF358653.1:27713-49528 GCA_000787875.1 Solanum virginianum
ATATCGAATGAGGTAGAAGAGATGGTTATAGGAATGGTCCTTGTGTGCCACACCACAACTGTGATGTCGTGCCAAGCACTTCTAGGCTTGAAGAGATGTCTAACAAGTTATTGAAGTCACCACTACAACTCATAGTCATGCCTCATAGAGGGAAAAATTGAGTATTAGAAGTTGACACACATACTACGAGCCAACCTTATGATTTATAGGGTCTCCTACGAGTTGTAAGGGGGATTTGTAGTGCCCAGGTATGGATTCTAAATTTTCACAAGTGTTGGGTCTGTTATAAGACCGAGACATACGAGTCATTGGATACCTTATAACTCGTAGTCGAGGTCACGTAGCCTCGATCTGTAATTTTTTAAAGAGTGACCCGATTTGTTATAAAAAAAAGGTCACAATAAAATTTGACCCCATTTTCATTTCTAAAACCCTAAGACCGATGAAAATTACCAATATTTCTCCCTATTCATTTTCCTAATCAAAATCCCAGCTACCCACCTCATTTTTTGGCAAGAATTTTGGCGAGCATATTATTTTTAAGGGTTTTGGCGTGGTTTTTAGTCTACTTTACTTTCGTTAAATTCTTCTATCAATTAGTATGCTTCATGGTTAAATTTAATACACTATTGTGGTAAGCTTATTCTTGGTATGATCGTATGCTTGTTTTAACCATGAATATTCATACCCATGTGGTGATGTGTAGACCTAGACATGAAACCTAGGGTTTGTATGCTTTGAAAAATTATTCTATGAATCAAACCTTGTTCGACGTTCTTGAGTGGGTAGTTGTAACTGTGAAAATTATTGGTCCATAGAATGTAGTGCTTAATTATTGCCCAATCATTGTAGAAATTATCTTCGGAATTAGAAGTTAGGAGGTGTAGGTTTGTTTTATATGTCATAGCTTGTTGGACTTGATTGAACGTTATCGAATTGCTCTTGCATTTCGATGGAATGTTTTGTTGATAAAAGTGCGAGTTTAGATATTAAATTGCCCTTGCTTTTGCCTAACATAATGTGGAACTGACTATGATTTTTAGGGATAATGGTTGTTTTAACTTTCTGATATCATTGTGGGGCCATTTATATGTCAAATATATTGTATTGTTCTTATAATTGCAAACTCTTTAGTTGTGTTTATTTTGCTTGTGTTTTGTGTGAGAAAGTAATAGGCACTACTGGTGCCTTCTATTTTCAGCTACAAGGTCCTCTTACGACTCATAGGCCCCCTTACAAGTCGTAGTGGTCGCTCGTAGCAAGCACCAGGCACCTATGGTTCCTTGATGTTTCTCATACGAGACCCACATACGACTCATAGTACCTGCTACGACTCGTAGTAAGGGTCTCGTAAGCTTAACTGAGTTCTTTAAAATATTTCTGGAAATAGGTACGAGGCCAGAATATGACTAGTAGGTTCCCTTATGAATTATAACTACACCTCTTATCTGAGGACAGACTACATTTTTATAGGAATCTTGATACTACGAGGCCGATTTACAACTTATATCTGCAGACCTTCAACTGCACCAATGATTTTCTGCACTTAAATTATTTTTGTTTATTGTTTCTTGTTCTCTATTATGTGACTCGTTTGATCAAACATCTTGATGCTCACATGGGTTGTATGGATGATTTACAGATACAATGCCTTCTAAGGATAAACGAGCAATCCAAACATTTCGACAGAGGTTTTTTGATGAATCTTCTGAGGCCGAGAGATCTGAGGGGTCTCTAGAAGTTCATAAGGTCAGAATAGACCCCGAAGCTAATATACCTCAGACTTGAGCACGTACAGTGCAAACACCTATTAAAGTTAGCAATTTCTCCCAGTCTGAAGATGAGGAACAGCAAGCTAATGAAAACGGATCTGAGAGCAGCCTACGATAGATTACTCACACACACTCAGGGTTAGAGTCAGAATCTAAGAGCACCTCCCAAACCCAACAGGAAGAAGTCCAGTCACAGCCCTCGATCGATCGTAAATGGTGTATCCCAGGGATGAAGGCAATATATGACCAAGGGTTAGAGCCCAAGGGACAACACAAATTGGTGCGACAATTTCATGAAAAGTCTAGACTGAACTACTTAGGGTTAGATAAGGTGCTAGGATTAGATGAGGAGATAGAGAAACATAGACTACGATAGACTACACAGCAGCTGGGCAAGTATGCCCCTTACATAGTCCGTGAGTTTTATGTAGCCTATCATACTACACTCCGTCGAGGGTTACCAAAGAACAAGAAACTAATTGAGCAGTCGAGGTTATGAGTGGTGCTAGTCCAAGTTAGAGAGTTCCTATTTCGAAGGAGACTATTCGACAGATCCAGTTTGGGCCCTCTTACAGAGTGCCTCAGTCTATCGTAGAGTATGATGGACGTATTTACAAGATAAGGACAACGATCACTGGGAAGGACATTGGGGCCAGGACAGAGCTTCTATAGTGGTTTGCCAGTCAGATTTATGAGGAGGGTTTTAAATCAACGTGGGTTATAAACCACGCGAATCCTATAGTGAAGGCTCACTTTTCTTTTCGGGCCAAGTTTTGGTTGTCCATTATCCATTGGTGTATCCTGCCTACTTTCATGAATAATGTGATCACCTTGGAGCGGGTTGTGTTATTAGCTAGCACTCTAGCTGGTTACAAGATAGATTGGGCTCGAATTATCTCTGAGTAGATCTATGAGTCCGCCGTCTGGACAAACATCTTACTGCCATTTCCTGTCTTGATCTACCAATTATGCAGTGCAGCAGGTGTTCCTATAGACCCCACCGGGACCAGCATATTGAGGCCACATGCACTATGGATCCCATCCTGATAAAGGCTGATGAGAACCTGATGAGAACCCAATGGCCCTACCTCGTGCAGCTCTTTCGGCTATCCCAAATCCATTCCCAATAGAGCCTCAGACTCAGGGTTTGACTCCAGCTACCACTGATACTACTCCAACTGCTACAAGGCTACGCCAGCTATTGAGATTGAGTCCACGCCATCTTCTAGTACTCTAGCACCAGCAGCATCTACATTACAGATTGACTCTATTTTCTCTGTTATTGCTTTACAGGCACTATTACACAGGGTGACTATAGCGGAGTCCAGGCTTCAAGCTTTAGCAACATAGGTCAAACCTTAGGTCTGTCAGACCGTAAGGGACTCAGAGTAGAGGATTAAGGCATTCATCCATGCATTGGTAGATGAGAAAGTTAGAGCGGTGGATGCCTGAGTAGATGCTTTTGAGGCAAGAGACTAGCGGAGACTTGACAGTTCTAGGCCTGCTGATACGAGCGTGGTGACAGAGGAGTTGGTAAAGTTTAAGGCCGATATATTGCAGATGTTGGCAGTCCCTGTCGCAGTCCTGGAGGTGGCACCGACGGGTGATAAGGTGTTTGATTGGTTAGCTGACCAGTCGCATGCCCATAGAAAGAGGCCCCTTGAGCATGATGACCCAGAGATGAGCCAGAAAAGGCCTAGACCTGATAACGCAGCAATATCAGAGGAAGAGCTGATACCAGAGGAGGTGGTGCTGGAGTCGATACTGTTAGCGGCTATACAGAGAAATAGGGAGTAGCAGAGGTCACATGGAGAGGGTAGCTCACGTACAGCTACAACCAAGATTACTGAAGAGGAGGTGGTGACTCAGGACCCTACTGACCAGACAAATATCGGTGCTTGAGCACCATGATATTTGACCCTTTTGATCCCAGTCCTTATCTTTTCTTTATGGATGTTTTGTTCTCTTGTTAGACAATCCTTTTATTATGTTGGTTTTTGGATTTTTTAAATATTTTGTGTTAGATATTGTTTTTACTTATATTTTAGATGTTAGTTTTTGGTTTTTAATGTATGTATATACATATCTTTATGTTATCATGTTTGGTTTTTCATTCTTGTCTTTACTTTGAGAACAAAGTAATCTATTTCGGTGAGGTGTGGGCAGTATGGATTAAGGTGAAGTCTGAGCAGCCTCGAGTCCATAACTTCCCCTATTTATCACAAGGATTTCTTGCTGTGTTTCTTTTTCCTTATGGATGTTTAATTTTCTGTTGAACTGGCATGTTTAGGTAGTGTAAATAATATGTAAATTCATGGTAGTGTTATCTATTAGCATATACATAGTCTTTAAATGTTTTTTGAATGATTGGAAAAATTGGGTGCCCTCAAAATTTAATTTTTGAGATTGTGGTTATTGATGCATTCATGCATTTTGAGTATCTGGCAATGTTTGTTCTGATAGAGTGAAGGTAAGTTGAGGCTTGAAGCATGACCTGTGAGTCTATACTTGATTGTGGGTGCAATGTCATGTGTGTTGTGAGCTTATTTTGCTGCATTCATGCATCATATATGGACTCAGAACTAGCCTTGTTACTCTGAAAGTGGTTTAGTGATGTAGTTAATTTGGAAAGGATCTTAGGCATTTATTCTTTTAGTGAACCCACTCTTAGCCTAAATGACCTACCAAATGAGTGAGTGAATCCCTTATTCCAAATGTTTGAGCTTCTCATGTACTCATTATTTCTTGACACCTTACTAGCTTAACCTTGTTTGATGAAATACCTTGATATTGTAATGAAAAATCATGATCCGAGTGAAGAAAAAGAAAAGAAAAGTGCCTTGAGTTGAGAAATAGTAGCAAGAATTGAGTTCAGAAATAAGGCACAGCTGAAAATAGAAAAAAGCACTCGAGAAAAGTTTGAAACAGGAGAATAAGGGTGGATTTAATGAAAAGGGTTGGGTTATGAAAGCAAAAGTGTAAGTAAACATGGTTCAAAGATAGCTTTTATTCACTACTTGCCTAAAATTCCATACCAAAGCCCCCTGAACCTATGTTACAAGCCCTTAAGTCCTAAAGTGATCCAAATCCACTTTGTCACCAAGCCAGAGGATGAGTATAGAGCCAAGCCTATAGTGTTAGTCATTGTGCATTTTTTTTTCTATGAGGGCATTTGCACTACTTGATTAGCATATGGCTATACCAGTGATTGTGGATGGTCGATGCTCCTTAGCTTATCATAGTTGGGTTGCCAGATTCATCATCATGTTCTTGTAAGCTAAGTAGCTTTCCAATCTGGTGTTGAAAATGATAGTTGGGTACCTAGATTAGAATGAATGATGCACATGCCATTAGTATAGTTGCTATGTCTTTCTCATTGTCTGCGTAGATTGAGTCATCGCTTGAGGACAAACAACAATTCTAAGTTGAGAGTGTTGATGTGTTGTCAAAATACAATACATTTGATAACTAAAACAAGGGATTTTGTGAGTTCTTAATGCGACTGGTTATCGTTTTTATGTATTTTTGTGTTGTTCTTGCAGAAAAGTTAAGTTGGCATGATTTTAGAGAAAAATTACAGATTTTGCTGAAGCATAGGACATACGAGTTCACCTATAAATTATAGCCTAAGCTAAGAGTTGTAGGGTGCTATCGTAGCAAGAAACAGAGACCAAAAATTAGAAATCTGCTAAGTGGAGGTCAACCCCACGAGGCCATCCTGTGAGTCATAAGTCTCGCTACTACTTGTATAGGTGAACTCATAGCAGGAAATAGAGAGCCCAAACGTTAGATCAATAATTGAAGACCTAGACTATGAGAGGAACATAAGAGTTATAGCCCCAAGCTATGCCTCACGCCAGTGGGTCGTAACATAAGAGTTATAGCCCCAAGCTATGCCTCACGCTAGTGGGTCGTATTAGTTGAGTACAAGATGCCAAGAACATGATACAAGACCCCGATTACGACTCGTAGGTCACCCTATGAGTCGTACTTTTGAGGCGTATGAGCTGCCAGCTTTCTTTTCTGTTTAATTTTTAGGGTTATTTTGAAAACACTGTAAATACTTTAAGTTAGGGTTTTATTGAGGGGATTTAAAATTAAGAGTAGAATATCAACTTTAAATATTCTCTCAAGGTTTCTGGGTTTTAGCTTAGTCTAACATTTTCTCTTGGAAAACCCAATTATGGGGATTACAAATCTTACTTTGTACTTATTATCAATCTATCAACCTTGTGCTTTACAACTTATGGTGTCTTCAATCTTCATTACTTTGGATAAAATTCTTAATCATGTCTTATATTTGCATTTTTGTTGGTTTTGCCTTAGACATGAGTAGCTAAGCACCCACAACTTGAGGTTGGGGGAACTATGGGTAGTTGAGTTGAGATGACCTAGGTTACGATTGGGATTTTGCATGTATTTTCTGTTTCCCTTTATTATAATTATTGTTTGGTGGTGGCCAATACCAAACCTCGCCTACTATCACGATCTCGACCAAGGTAGTGATGAATAGGAAAAGGAAAGTTGATGACAAGATTTGATTGATGTATTCTCATCTAATCAACCAAACCTGACCAAGAAGAGGTTAACTGGGACAATAGGCAACGGTTAGTTAGCACGCCATGATGAAATTCAACCTTATCCTTCACAAGAGGGTTGGAAGAACCTAAGTTATCGTCCTGGATGCGAATCTCCGATTGTAGTTATGTTACCTAGGGTAATTGAGTTAACTAACCATGGGGAACACAATTCCCAAGTTATTCCTAAAATTGGGTGTTTTCCCCTATTGTAGTATAGTGTTTATTTTTACTTTATTATTGAATCACAGAAACACCCCCCCCCCTCATTTAGAGATTTTAGTTATAGATACTTGAAATGATTGATAGTGAACTCTCGTAGTCAAGCCCTATATTCCCTGTGGATTCGACCCTAACCTTCGGTTAGGTTAATTGTTGACAACGACCGCTTTCTTATTAAAGCGTGAACATCATCAAGAGTCTAATCTTAAGTGCTAAAGATGTAGTAGAAATTATAATGGCCCATGTTTGAGAAACTCTCATGCTTGCTATGGTTGTGGTGAAGTGGTTCATAAGGTTATTGATTGTCCTCGTGCTCAAAACAAAAGTAGAGATGGTCGTCCATAAGGCCAAGGTGTAAATATAGGTCCAAGGGATAAGGGAGGCCAGCAAGGGATGCTCTAAGGCAAAATAGATTCTACGCTCTTTAAGGAAGATAAGGGGTTGATGAGGTGCCCGATGTCGTCACCAGTATGTTAAAGATTTTTTATTTTGATGTGTATGCATTGATTAATCCGGGTGCCACTCTTTCTTTCAATACTCCTTTTGTTGCCAAAAAGCTTCATGTGAGTCCCAAATTGTTGTGTGAACCTTATGAGGTGTCTAACCCCATTGGTGAATCCATTGTTGCTAAAAGAGTCTATATAAATTATCTCATGTTCATTTTACATATAGTCTTGCCTTATGATTTTGTTGAATTAGATATGGTGGATTTTGATATCATTTATAGGATGGATTGGTTGCATGCATATTATGCTTCTATTGATTGTTGAACCTGTAGGTTTAAATTTCAATTCTCTAATGAGCCCGTCCTTGAGTGGGAAAGTTGTGATGTGATGGTAAAGGGTAGATTCATTTCTTGTCTTAAAGCTCAAAAGTTGATTTCTAAGGGTTGCCTTTATCATCTTGTGAGGGTTGGGGATGTTAAATCCAAAGTCCTTCCTATTGAGAACGATTCCAGTGGTTAATGAGTTTCTTGATATCTTTCTCGATGAGCTTCTCGGTGTTCCTCCCAAAAGGGAAATAGACTTTAGTATAGACCTCCTTCTCGATACTCAACCCATTTCGATTCCCCCTTACCGTATGGCCCTGGTGGAATTGAAGGAATTGAGGGATTTATTGAAGAAGGGTTTCATAAGGCCTAGTAAGTCACCTTGGGATACACCGGTGTTGTTTGTGAAGAAAAAGAATGATTTTCTTAGAATAAGCACTGATTACCGATAACTTAATAGGGTTACCATAAAGAGCAAGTACCCTCTACCAAGGATTGATGACCTGTTTGATCAAATTCAAGGGGCTAGTCACTTTTCTAATATTGATCTTCGGTCCGGGTATCACCAACTGAAAGTGAGGGAGTGTGATATTCCCAAGATGACTTTCTGGACTAGGTATGGGCACTTTGAGTGTGTGGTTATGTCCTTTGGGTTGACTAGTGCACTAGCGATATTTATGGATCTCATGAATAGGGTCTTTAAACCCTATCTTGACTTATTTGTGGTGGCCTTTACTGATGATATCTTGATTTATTCCCATAGTGAGAAGGAGCATGTGAATCACTTGAGGGTGGTATAGCAAATCTTGAGGGATAAAAGATTGTATGGTAAATATGAAAAATGTGAGTTTTGGTTGAAAGATGTTGCATTTTTTGGGATGAGATGTCGGGTGATGGCATTAAGGTGGATCCTAATAGGACATAGGTAATTGTAACGACCCCAAAAAGTGCCTGAAAATATGCCTCGAAAGTGTTCGAAATCGTAATTTCCATATATTTCAAAATTTGTACATGATATCGAAAATCTGACTTCATATTATTGATCAAGGGGTCAAATTGAGTGGAGAATGGGTCTAACCCCGATTTAAGACAAACGATTAGCAATTTTGATTTTTCAAAAATGCAATTCCAGTGAGGTTTACACGCCCCTGGTACAGCGCACAAAGGGTGCACCTCTGTGTATTTGTTGTCCAGTTTTGACTTCAGTCTAAGACTTTTAAGTCTTGGGCCTAAGTTTTCCTAAACGTGAAAATACCTATACTTAGCCATTTTTCACCCTTATATGATTCTAAACATTCCCCAATACTCATTCTAACACTAAGCCTAATATTTTACTCCTAAATTTAGGTCTCACACCTCATACGGATTTTAAGGTTCTCATTCAAGCTTCAAGTCTCCATCTCC
Organism: Solanum virginianum; assembly: GCA_000787875.1. Taxonomy (NCBI): domain Eukaryota; kingdom Viridiplantae; phylum Streptophyta; class Magnoliopsida; order Solanales; family Solanaceae; genus Solanum; species Solanum virginianum. The sequence goes on from DF358653.1 coordinate 36,458, forward strand.
AATCTTCATCAAGTTAATCTCTAAAGCTAATGTATGTGGATTTCCTTTATGAGCTCCTTTCACCCATGATATCCAAGCTCTCTTTTACTCAAAATTAAATGATTTAAAGATAATTTATTCATGGGTCCTACTCATTATGAAATTCTCCGCACACTAGGTTAGGGTTTATGAAATTGTGACAGTTTTACTACATTTTGAGCTATGAATCAAATATTTATTGTTAGATTTGATGAAGGATTTTGATGTATATTTTTTGAGGGTATTACCAAGTATCTATTGATGGTTTTACACTGATTTTTCTAGCATGATTTCATTTGGTGTATATTGCTTGAGCATGTTGCCGAGTATCTATTGATGGTTTTACAATAAATTTTCTTGCATGATTTCACTCTTGAATTGCATGATTTTACGCTAGCACTACATACCCTCTAAGTGTTTGATAAAATATTCGATTATGATTTCTTGAGGAATTGAAGGTCCAATGCATGTCTTATGAGTTGAATGACTATGTGATGAAGAAATGATGATAAAATGGATGTTGTATATAGTATTCTCTATACAGTGTTGGAATGTGACCATGCCCTACTTGGGGGTTGCGTGCCGAGTAACCGTGTCAAGGGATTCGTACCTTGATAACCATGTTGATGGGTTTGTACCTTGATAACCATGTCGAGGGGTTTGTACCTCGGTCACCAAGGGTGGTAGGGTGCGACGATCCACCAACCAATTGATGGGGTTGGTACCTCAATCACCATGGGTGGTAGGGTGTGACAATCCATCAATATGATAGTGGTCTCTTCTTACACACGTCCTATGTTTTATGTAAGCATGTTTTACTTAAGCATTACTCACACATGCCATATTATTATAAGCTTATTCATTGCCTATGTTATGCATTTTGTTTATGGTGCCTATCCCTTGTTGTATTACATCCTACATACTTAGTACATTCAAATGTACTAACGCATACTATATGCCTACATGATGTCACCATGTAAGAATCAGAGCCCCACTTAAGCATCCCCATCCACGTGACTAGTATGATTTCGCTCAAACTTGTTAGTAAGTCCTCCATTCCGAGGTTGTTGCTTATTCTCTCATGTTATGTACTAAGACTACTTTTCTTTCATGTTAATATTGACTATGAGGGTGAGCCTAGTAGCTTGTTTTGGCCTCCGCTCTTATCTATATAGTAGAGGTATTGTTGGACATATTATATATCTATTTTATGAGCCTTGACTCTTTTGTTTCTTGATGTTTATGATATGGAACTTTACCCTTAGACCCAATTCCCTTTGTTTATACTTATCTCTTATAGTCATTTTAATTGCTTTCATGACCAAAGATGTATAATGATATGTTGTGAGGCTTGTTTGGGGTTCCTTCGAGCTTGCCATTTGCCAGTCACATCTAGTCCCTAAACTTAGGTTATGACAAAGATGGTATTAGAGCACTAGGTTGTTAGATCCTCGGAGTCCAACACACTACGTCGATTAGAGTCTTATTCATGGTTGTGTTGTGCACTACAACTATGAGCTAGAGGCTATAAGGAATTTAGGAAATGTTTCCCTTTTTATTACTCTATATCATGCTATAGAAGTTGAGGTATTGTTTTCCTCCCTAACGATTATCCTTTTTTATGCTAGATCATGCCTAACATGAGAGGAAGACGAGCATGCATACCGAGAAGTAACCGGCTAATAGAGAGCTTCGGAATGCTCTCACTTTGCTTACACAAGTCGTGGCTAACAAAGCCAGCCAAGGTGCCTAAGCTTCTTATGTTCCTACACTGACATCTCGGGTGAGCGATTTCATGAGGATGAATCCCCCAGAATTTCATGGGTCAAAGATGAGTGAGGACCCTCAAGAGTTCATTAATAAGGCTTACAAGATTTTGGCTATCATGGATGTGAGGTCAGAGGATAAGACAGAGTTGGTGGCCTACCCACACAAAGGAGGAGAAGAGAGTCAACTATGTGGTGCTTTGGGAAGAGGAGAAGAGAGTTAATTATGTGGTGCTTTGAGAGGAGTTCAAGTTGGCCTTCCTTAATCGGTTCTTCCCCTTTGAACTTAAGGAAGCTAATTTGGTGAAATTTATGAATTTGAGACAACAGTCTATAAGTGTGAGGGAATATGCCCTCAAGTTCAACGAACTTTCAAAGTATCCTCCACATTTGGTGGCCGACTCAAGATCTAGGATGAATAAATTTGTGATGGGTGTTTTCGACTTGGTGAGTAAGGAATGCCGGTCCGCCATATTGATTAGTGACATGAACTTGTCATGTTTGATGACTTATGCCAAACAAATAGAAGAGGAGAAATTGAGGAAGAGAAGGGGTCATAAGGCCAAGAGGGCCCATTTTGATGGTAAGTTCCAAAGCCAAAGGAGTGGCTAATTCCCCCAAGGCCAAGGGTCTTCTCATGTTTCTAATGGGGGATTTTTGAATGACTTCCTAAGGACCCAAGGTTTTGGTGTTGTGGTTCCTAATGAGGTGTGTCCTAGGCGTGGTAAGGATCATAAGGACCTATGCTTAAGAGATAGTAATACATGTTATGGTTATAGGGAGCTGGGTCACAAAAAGGTGGATTGCCCTTGAAATCACAACAAGGGTAAGGAAGTTCATCCACAAGGTGCTAATGTGATTTCTTTGGGGAGAGGTGGCCGACTAGATGGTTCCCTAATGCACAATCGGCTTTATGCTTTGCATGGGAGGCAAAAGGTTGATGAGGTCCCCGATGTTGTTACCGATATGTTAAAAATCTTTGACTTTGATGTGTATGCGTTGATTGATCAAGGTATCACTCTTTCTTTTGTTACCCCCTTTGATGCTAAAAAGTTCCATGTGGAGCCCGAATTATTGCATGAGTCATATGAGGTGTCTACTCCTATTGGTGCATCTATTATTGCTAAAAAAGTCTATAGAAGCTATCTTATTTCCATCTTGCATAAAATATTGACTTATGATCTTGTTGAGTTAGATATGGTTGATTTCGATGTCATTCTTGGGATGAATTGGTTGCATGCATACTATGCCTCTATTGATTGTAGAACTCGTAGGGTCAAATTCCATTTCCCAAATGAGCCTGTCCTTAAGTGGGAAAGTCCTGATGTGGTCGTCAAGGGTAGGTTCATCTCTTACATTAATGCCCGCAAGTTGATCTCTAAAGGGTGTCTTTATCATCTTGTGAGAGTTAGGGATCTGGAGTCCAAGGTCCTTTCTATAGAGTCAGTTCCGGTTGTAAATTAGTTGCTTAATGTCTTTCCAAATGAGCTTCCTGGTGTTCCTCCCAAAAGGAAAATAGATTTTGGTATAGACCTCCTTCTCGATACTTAACCTATTTCTATTCCCCCTTACCGTATAGCCCCGACGAAGTTGAAGGAACAATTGAGGGACTTGTTAGAGAAGGGTTTTATTAGGCCTAGCGAATCCCCTTAGGGTGCTCCAGTGTTGTTTGTCAAGAAGAAGGACGGGTCTCCTAGAATGTGTATTGACTACCGATAACTTAATAAGGTCACAATAAAAATAGGTATCCTCTTCCAAGAATTGATGATTTGTTTGACCAATTGCAAGGGGCTAGCCATTTCTCTAAGATTGATCTTCAGTCTGGGTATCATCAAGTAAAGGTGAGGGAGTGTAATATTCCTAAGTCAACCTTCCGAACTAGGTATGGACGTTATGATTTTGTTGTGATGTCATTTGGGTTGACCAATGCACCGGTCGTCTTCATGGACCTGATAAATAGGGTCTTTAAACCCTATCTTGATTCATTTTTTGTGGTATTTATTGATGACATTTTGATCTATTCACATAATGAGGAGGAGTATATGGGTCATTTAAGGGTAGTGTTGCAAAGGTTGACGGAAGAGAAATTGTATGCTAAATATGAAAAATGTGAATTTTGGTTGAAGGAGGTTGCCTTCCTAGGTCATATGATATTTGGAGATGGTATTAAGGTGGATCCTAAGAAGACCGATGTGATTAAAAATTGGCCAAGACCATTGACCCCGTTGGATATTAGGAGCTTCTTGGGCCTAGCAGGTTACTATTGGAGATTAGTAAGTGGGTTTTCTTCTATTTCCTCTCCCATGATAAAATTGACTCAAAAGAAAGCCAAATTTGTGTGGTCTGATGAGTGTGAAAGGAGTTTCCAAACATTGAAAGATAAGCTTGTTTCCACTCCTATACCGGAAGGGCTAGAGGGATTTGTTGTGTATTATAATGCTTCCTGAGTTGGTTTGGTTGTGTGTTGATGCAAAAGGGTAAGTCAAAAGCCTATGCTTCTAGGCAACTCAAAGTGCATGAAAAGAACTACCCTACCGATGGTCTTGAGTTAGCTGCTATTGTGTTTGCATTAAATATTTGGTGTCACTACTTGTATGGGGTGCATGTTGATATGTTCACCGATCATAAGAGCCTCCAATATGTCTTCACTCAAAAGGATCTTAATTTGAGGCAAAGGAGATGCTTAAAACTTCTTAAGGACTATGATATGAGTGTGCATTATCATCCCCGTAAGGCTAATGTGGTGGCGGATGCCTTGAGTAGGGTGTCTATGGGTAGTTTAGCTCATGTTGATGGTGGTGATAAAGAGTTGGATGGTGGTGATAAAGAAGTGGATAGGGAGGTGCATCGATTGGCTAGATTAGGAGTTAGGTTGGAGGAGGAGGACAATGTTGGTATTGTTGTTATTGATGGTTCTAAGTCTTCCTTGGTTGATGAGGTGATAGCAAAGCAAGATTTTGATCACTTTTTGTTGGAATTGAAGGCCTTGGTGAAAGAGGGCAAGGTGGAGGTTTTCTCCCAAAGGGGAGATGGTCCCTTTAGGTACCAAGGTAGGTTATGTCTACCTTGTGTTGATGGTTTGAGGGAGAAAATCCTTGATGAGGCCCATAATGATTCTTATTCTACCCACCCCGGTTCCACCAAAATGTTTAGAGATTTGAGGGATGTGTATTGGTGGGGGGGCATGCAGAGGGACATTGCCAAATTAGTTTCTGGTTGCCATAGTTGTCAACAAGTCAAAGCCGAACATCAAAGGCTAGGTAGCCTAACCCAAGACATAGGAATCCTACTTGGAAGTGGGAGGTGATTAATATGGATTTTGTGGTTGGGTTGCCCAAGACTAGAAAGGGCTTTGGTTCCATTTGGGTTATGGTTGATAGGATGACAAAATCGGCTCACTTTCTACCCGTTAAGACCACATATGGGGCTGATGATTATGCTAGGTTATATATCCATGACTTAGTGAGATTTCATGGGGTTCCCTTGTCCATCATATCATACCATGGTGCTTAATTTACTTCACATTTTTGGAGGTCCTTTCAAAAGGGTCTTGGTACAAGGGTTAAGCTTAGTACAGCCTTTCACCCTCAAACAGATGGCCAAGCCGAAAGAACTATCCAAACACTTGAAGACATGCTTAGAGCTTGTGTATTGAAGCTCAAGGCTAGTTGGGATGATCATATTCTGTTGATTGAGTTTGCCTACAATAATAGCTATCATTCTAGCATCGGTATGGCCCCTTTTGAGGCTCTCTATGGTAGACATTGTAGATCACCAGCTGGGTGGTTTCAGGTTGGTGAGGTAGCCTTGTTGGGGCCAGATCTGGTTATGGAGGCTTTTGAGAAGGTTAGGATGATTAGAAAAAGGTTGAAGACGGCCCAAAGTCACCAAAAGTCCTATGCCGATGTGAGGAGAAAGGACTTTGAATTCCAAGTTGGTGATTGGATTTATTTGAAGGTGTCACCCATGAAGGGTGTGGTTCATTTGGTAAGAAGGGCAAGTTGAGCCCAAGATATATGGGTCCTTATAGGGTAATGAGGAGAATTAGCAAAGTGGCTTATGAGTTGGAATTGCCTAGTGAGTGGAATTGGTTCATCCGGTCTTTCATGTATCCATGTTGAAGAAATGTGTGGGAGACCCTAATACTATTGTGCCTCTTGATGTTGTGGGTGTTTTTTTAAGACAATTTGACCTATGAGGAGGTTCTGGTTTAGATCTTGGATAGACAAGTAAAGAGGTTGAGGAACAAAGATGTGGCTTCCGTTAAGGTCTTTTGGAGGAGTCAACAACTTGAAAGTGCTACTTAGGAGGCCGAGGCGGACATGCAAAAGCGATATCCTTATCTTTTCCACTCCACTCAAGCCTAAGGTAATAATTCTACTTATCTCTTCCACTCCACTCAAGCCTAAGGTAATAATTCTAAGTGCTCTATGTGATTTCAAGTCTTATACATCATCCCCTATGTCATTCATATGCATTCATGTTTACGTTACCCTCATGTCATTACATACATTCATGTTTAAATTGATAATTTCATGATGATTTTACACTTATGATGAGATTTTTGAAATGATGTTTAACTGCATTGTTGCATCCTTATGTGAGCTGAAATTTGTCATGTTTACATCTCTCATATACGTCCCTTTGATATACAGGGACAAATATTCCCAAGGGGGGATATTGTAATGACCCCAAAAAGTGCCCGAAAATGTGCCTCGAAAGTGCCCAAAATCGTAATTTTCATATATCTCAAAATTCATGCGTGATATCAAAAATCCAACTTCATATTCTTGATCAAGGGGTCAAATTGAGTTGGCAAAGGAGAAGGAGCCCCTTCATGAAATCAAAGAGCCAGTCCTCTTTCGTCATACCAAAAATGTCTAGGGATAACTACGAAAGATGAGTGGAAAATGGGCCTAACCCCGATTTAAGAACAAATGATTAGAAATTTTGATTTTTCAAAAATGTAATTCCAGTGAGGTTTGCATACCCTTGGCACAACGCACCAAGGGCGCGCCTCTATATATTTTTTGTCCAATTTTGACTTCGGTCCAAGACTTTCAAGTCTTGGGCCTAAATGTTCCCAAACGTGAAAATACCTATACTTAGTCATTTTTTACCCTCATATGATTCTAAACATTCCTCAATACTCATTTAAACACTTAGCCTAATATTTTACTCCTAAATTCAAGTCTCAAACCTCATCCGAATTTTAAGGTTCTCATTCAAGCTTCAAGTTTCCATCTCCAATCTTCATCAAGTTAATCTCTAAAGCTAAGGTATGTGGGTTACTTTTATGGGCTTTTTTCATCCATGATGCCCAAGGTCTCTTTTATTCAAAATTATGATTTAAAGTTAATTTATTCATGGGTCTTACTCATTATGAACTTCATTGTACACTAGGTTGGGATTTATGAAATTGTGATAGTTTTCCTACGTTTTGAGCTATGAATCAAATATTTATTATTAGATTTGATGAAGAGTTTTGATGTATATTGTTTAAAGGTGCTACCAAGTATCTATTGATAGTTTTACACTGATTTTTCTAGCATGATTTCACTCTTGAATTACATGGTTTCACACTAGCATTACACACCCTCTAAGTATTTGATAAAATGTCCGGTTATGGTTTCTTGAATAATTGAAGGTACATTGCATGTATTATGAGTTGAATGACTATGTCATGAAGAAATGATGATGAAATGATGATAAAATAGATGTATGTATATGGTACTCTCAATATAGTGTTGGAATATGACCATGCCCTACTTGGGGGTTGCGCCTCGGGTAACTATGTCAAGGGGTTCATGCCTTGATAACCATGTCAAGGGGTTTGTACCTTGATAACCATGTCGAGGGATTAGTACCTTATTCACCAATGGTGGTAGGGTACGATGATCTACCAACCAATTGATGGGGTTGGTACCTCAATCACCAAGGGTAGTAGGATGTGACGATCCACCAATATGATAGTGGTCTCTTCTTACACATGTACTTTATTCTATGTAAGCATATTTTACTTAAGCATTACTCATATATGACATATTTTGCATTGAATCCTATATATTTAGTACATTCAAATGTACTGACGCTTACTCTATGCCTACATGATGCCACCACATAGGAACCCGAGCCCTGCTTGAGCATCCCCATCCACGTGACTAGTACGATTCCACTCAAGCTTCTTAGTAAGTCCTTTATCCCGGGGACGTTGCTTATTCTCTCATATTATGTACTAAGACTACTTTTCTTTCATGTAAATATTGACTATGAGGGTGAGACCGGTAGCTTGTTTTGGCCCCCACTCTTATCTATGTAGTAGAGGTGTTGTTGGACATGTTATATATCTATGCAATAAGCCTTGACTCTCTTGTTTCTTGATGTTTATGATATGGAACTTTACCCTTAGTTCCAATTCCCATTGTTAATGCTTATCTCTTGTGGTCATTTTAATTACTTCCGCGACCAAAGATGTGTAATGATATGCTATGAGGCTTGTTTGGGGTTCCTTCGGGCTCCCCATTCATCGATCACGTTTAGGCCCTAGGCTTGGGTCATGACAGCAATAAGAAATTGGCCTAGACCTTTGACTCCATCGGACATCAGAAGTTTCTTGGGTTTTCTGAGTTATTACCAGAGGTTTGTGAATGACCTTTCTTCTATTGCTTCTTCTATGACTAAGTTGACCCAAAAGAAGGAAAAATTCATGTGGACCAACGAATGTGAGAAGTGTTTTCAAACTTTGAAAGATAAGCTTGTCTCTGCTCCTATATTGGCTCTATTGGATGGGTTGGAAGGGTTTGTGGTATATTGTGATGCCTCAAGAATTGGTTTGGCGTGTGTTTTGATGCAAAATGGTAAGGTGATAGCATATGCCTCTAGGCAACTTAAGGTGCATGAGAAGAATTATCCCTCCATGATCTTGTATTTTGGCAGTCTTGGTATTTGCTTTGAAAATTTGGCATTCACTACTTGTATGGGGTTCATGTTAATGTATTTACCGACCACAAGAGTCTCCAATACATGTTCATCCAAAAAGATCGAAACTTGAGACAAAGAAGGTGGTTAGAGCTCCTTAAAGATTATGATATTAGTGTGCATTATCCCCTGAAAAAGCTAATGTTGTGGCCGATGCTCTAAGTAGAGTGTCCATGGGTAGTCAAGCTCATCTTGATAATGGTGGTAAGGTGGTGGCTAGAGAAGATCAATGGTTGGCTAGATTAGGGGTTAGGTTGGATGAGGTTGAAAATGGTGGTGTAATGATTATTGATGGTTCGAAATCTTCTTTGATTGAGGAGGTAAACTCAAAACAAGATCTTGACCCCACATTGTTAGAGTTGAAGGCCTTGGTGAAAGATGGTTAAGTGGAGGTTTTCTCCCAAGGGGGAGATGGTGCCCATAGATACCAAGATAGGTTGTGTGTGCCTAATATTGATGACTTAAGGAGTTGATCTTGAAGGAGGCCCACAAATCATCATATTCTATTCACATGAAGAAAGATATTGCCAAGTTCATATCCGAATGTCATAATTGCCAACAAGTCAAAGCCGAAGATCAAAGGTCGGGTGGCATAGCCCAAGATATAGAAATTTCTACTTGGAAATGGGAAGAGATCAAGATGGATTTTGTGGTTGGATTGCCTAAGACTAGGAAATATTTTGACTCTATTTGGGTTATTATGGATAGAATGACAAAGTCGACTCACTTTCTACCGGTCAAAACTACTTATGGTGCCAAAGATTATGCCAAGTTGTATATACATGAGTTGATTAGATTGCATGGGGTGTCTTTATCTATCATTTCAGATCGTGGTGCTCGATTCACTTCTCACTTTTTGAGGTCCTTCCAAAGAGGTCTTGGTACCAAGGTTAAGCTTAGCACAGCTTTTCATCCTCAAACGGATAGGAGGACTATCCGAACTCTTGAGGATATACTTAGAGCTTGTGTTTTAGAGTTTAAGGATAGTTAGGATGAACATCTTCCACTTATTCAGTTTGCATACAATAATAGCTACCACTCAGCATTGGTATGACTCCCTTTGAAGCTTTATATGGTAGATGTTGTAGATCCCCGATTAGGTGGTTTTAAGTGGGGGAGATGGCTTTGCTAGGTCTGGATTTGGTCATGAAGGCCTTGGAGAAGGTAAGGTTATAAGGAAGAGACTGAAAACAATCCAAAGTAGATAAAAGTCCTACTCTGATGAGAGGAGGAGAGGTCTTGAGTTTAAGGTTGGTGATTGGGTTTACTTGAAAGTCTCACCTATGAAGGGTGTGGTTCGATTTGGCAAAAAGGGGTAATTAAGCCTAACATTTATGGGTCCTTATAGAGTTTTGAGGAGGGTTCATAAGGTTGCATATGAGTTGGAATTGCCTAGGGAGATGAATATGGTTCATCTGGTCTTCCATGTATCCATATTAAGAAAGTTTGTGGGTGACTCAAGTGCTATAGTACCCTTGGATGTTGTAGATGTTTTAGAAGATAATTTGACCTATGAGGAGGTCCCGATAGAGATTTTCGATAGACAAGTGAAGAGATTAAGAAACAAAGATATAGTTACTGTCAAGGTCTTTTGGAGGAATCAACAAGTTGAAAGTGCCACATGAGAAGCCGAGGCAGACATGAGAAAGTGATACCCGTATTTCTTTCATTCTACTCAAGCCAAAGGTACTAATCTAAGTCCCCTACATGATTTCAAGTCTTAAGTTTCAGCCCTCATGTCATTTTGCATGCATTCATGTTTATGTGAACAAGTTTATGGTGATTTTTGATATTTATGTTGAGATTTTTGAAATGGTGTTAAATGCATTTGTTGCATTCATGTCGGGCTGAAATCTTCATGTTGACTTCTCTTATGCATGTTTCTTTGACATTCGAGAATGAATGTTCCCAAGGGGGAGATATTAAAATACTCTCAAATGTGTTTCGAAAATGCCCATAATTGTAATTTTCATGTTTTTCAAAATCCGTGCATGATATCGAAAATTCAACTTCATATTCTCGATAGGGTACAAAATTAAGTGGGAAATAGGTTTAACATAAATTTTAAAGGAGCCTCATTGAAAAATAATTTTTCTAATTTATGATGTCCAGAGAGTATTCGCGCCCTCACAGCGATACGCCAGGGGGGCAGAGCAGTACATTTATTTCTTCGCTTTTGGTCTGCATCGCGGACCATACGCAGACCAATACAAAAATTTTCTCCATTTTTCTTATGCGCCTAAAGGCATTGCAGTCATAGCCCCATGCCCACTAAAACGTAAAACCACCTATATTTAGTCATTTTTCAATTCTATATCAGTCTAAACCCTCTCAAAAACCTCTCTAAGACTTAACCAAATATCTCACTCCAAATTCAAGGATTTCAAGTTTAACTTTGGAGCTCAAGGATTCACTTCAAGCTCTAAGTTTCCTTCAAGCTCATCTCAAGAAAACCCAAGTTTAAGGTATGTAGGTTTCATCCTTTAGGTCCTTTCACCCATGGAGCCCAATATTTCTTTTTTATGAAAATTGCATGATTTCAAGTTGTACTACTTATGGGTATCTCTTATTATGAAATATAAGCATGAATTATGTTGGGTTTTTATGAAATATTGATTAATTATGCATTTCAAGCTTATACCATGATTTGGTTATATCTGTTGAGACTATGCATGTTTTGAGCTATTAAGCTATGTTTTATCATGATGGATTTCAAGGTACCCTACATGAGGGTTTTACTACATGTTGGTGGATTAAAGCAATGGGATCATATATGATCGTTATCTATTCTCATATTCAAGTTAGACTCATTATTAGAGGTCAAGCATATTTATGAGATACTCAAGTCATGTTATTATGTCTCTTACAAGTTATTCATGTTATGACTAAAGTATGATTATTTCAAGTTTTCTGTGGGATTAGACTTAGCACCGATTGAGGCTTATGATGAGGACTCGACCCAAGAGGTCCTTATATAAAGTCTTATTCTCTAAACTATGTGCCACCATAAGGTATACAAGATCTCTTTTTTGCCTTTCTAGTGGATCCATCTAGTTATACCACACTTTATTGAGGGGTGACATGCCTCAATCACCTTGAAGAGGGGGTGACACACCTCGAATTATTCATTGTATGGCTATCATGGCAAGTAGACCATACCTTGTCGAGGGGGTGACATGCCTCGATTACCTTGTTAAGGGGGTGGCATGTCTCAACCACCTTATCAAGGGGGTGACATACCTTGGATTCCAAGTAGTAGCTCGCTTGGTCTATGTCGGTAAAGGTCTTTTCCTACACATGTATCATGCACTATGAAAGTTGAATGTTTTACAAGCATGTTTTACTACAAGCATTGATCATGCATGCCATGTTGAGATTTTATATATCCATTACCATAATTATGTATTTTGACTATATCGGCTTATGTCTTGTTGCATTGCATCCCGCATACTTAATACATTCAAACGTACTAACGCATACTTCATGCCTACATGATATTACCATATAGGGACTGGAGTACCTTTCGATTATCCTTCGTATGGCTAGATGATACTTTGGAGATAAGATTTAGTGAGTCCTCAAGTACGAGGACACTATCTACATTACTCTTGCTCGTTTGAGACTTCTTTATGTTGAACACTTGTTATTATGAGGGTAAGCCTAGAGAGTGTCTTGGCCCCAGCTCCATTCCATGTTAGAGGTGTTGTTGGATATTATGATGTACTTATGCTTGAGCTTGACTCTTTAATGATTTAATAATTATCAAAGGCTTCCCTTAGTCTCGCTTTTCTTTTTATTATATCTCTTGTTGTTGTTTACTTTGCTTCCGCACCAAGGATGTGTGATTGATATGCTAAGAGGCTTGTTTGGGTCCCTTTAAGTTACCATTCATCGTGTCACGTCTAGGCCCCAGGCTTGGGTCGTGACAACTTCACCCTATACAGCAAAGATGGTCTAACCACCATTCTGTAAAACTTACCTTTGAGTTTAGGTGGTATCTTCTTGTCACACAATACTTCAGAGGCAAGCCTCAATTTAGTCCATGCTGTCCCAATACGATGTGCGACATCATCGTCAATATCGCTACTACTCTGGATAATGGACCCTAGATACTTAAAGTGTTACCTCTTAGAGATAGTTTAAATGGCAAACCTTACATCAATGTCTTCTTCATCCCTCGCAATACTGAATTTGTACTCCAAGTATTCTGTCTTGGCCCTGCTCAGTTTGAATCCTTTGGACTCCAAGGCATGTCTCCAAGCCTCCAACCTATCATTAACTTTAGTTCGAGACTTAACCAAATATCTCA